>VWZI01001238.1:1061282-1074167 GCA_013396835.1 Psilopogon haemacephalus
GAAATGTGATTAATCCTTTAAGACAGGCTGAGGAGGGGAGCTCTGCTTCCACTGGGTATTAAAGCCAGAGGAAAGTTAACTCTTAACTTGTGAGAAGCTGGCAGCGCCTCAGGCTGCTCCAACAACAAAAGTTACTGCGGGGAGGGCAAGGGTGCTGAGTATTTTCTCCTCTTAGCTTTTTCTGTTTGAGCCCCAGAAATAGACGGAGGTGAAGAAGAGGCAAGAGCCCAGTGTCTGCCTGCCTGCATCATGCATATTTCTCCGATCAACAAAATATAAATGAGCATCGGGAAAATTAATGTGCGCCTTGGTGGTCTGGATTCATTACAGCCAAATGAAGATTCTGGAGCCAAGGAGAAGGCTCCAGCAATGCTGGCAGGGATCTGCACACACACACATGCATGCACAGACCCCAAAGAGGAGAAGGGGCCCAGAAGCCCAGAGGGCAAGAGCAGACCCACAGACCCAGCACAAGAGAGTTCACTGGGGAGCATCACACTCTGAGAACTGGAAAATTATGTTCCCATGCCAGGAGACCCCCAGGATGACCTTGGGCCGGGCAGATGCATATGTCCCCCATGTGCAGCCCCTCAGATGGCAGTTCAGTCCACTGCTCTCAGCTGTGACTGCTATAGCACAATGGGACCTCTAGCTTTTTCTGCCTTCTCCTCCCAGCCTGGCTGCAGAGGTTGAGGGGCAAAGCTGTGGCTCATGGGGGAAAGGGCAAAGCAAAAGGGACTTGGGGTGGCTGGGGGAGCAAGAATTGAGTGCCACCAGAAGATTGGAGTGAAACTGGTGAAGCAGAGAGGAAAAACATCAGGTCTGCACTGGGGTGGACTATTTTCCAAAATGCAAGTGTAAGGGTTTGCTGCCAAGCTACTTCCCCAAATCCCTGCTCCCCCGCAGCAAACAACAATGTTTTCTTTGCCAGGTACTTTTGGCCACTGGCA
Organism: Psilopogon haemacephalus; assembly: GCA_013396835.1. Taxonomy (NCBI): domain Eukaryota; kingdom Metazoa; phylum Chordata; class Aves; order Piciformes; family Megalaimidae; genus Psilopogon; species Psilopogon haemacephalus. Next base: position 1,062,233 of record VWZI01001238.1, read on the forward strand.
TTCTCCATTCACCCTGCTCTCTGCTGGTACTAGCACATACTGATGCCCATTAACATTAATGGGTCAAGCCAAAGCTGGTGAGCGCTGGTCAGGAGCACCCCTGGCCACCCTCCATGCATGGAACAAACTCCCTCCTCACACTTGCACTTGGCTCTAGCACAGCAAAACAGAGGGTGCTGCACTGGGCTGGGATGTCCAGCTCCATATTGGGAGCTTCAAATAAGCCACCCCTCAGCTGGGGCAGGGGCAGTCCAATCTGGCAGTGCAGAGCACGGAGGGGTGGAGAAGATCAGTGCCAGGAGAGAACGCAGGACTTACCCCTTTGGCTGCCAGTGGCCATCTAACATGCAATTTGCACCCTGAGTCTAACCCCCACTGCAGCTGGAAGAAACCACATCCCGTCTCCACCGGCTGTGTTTTCCTTCTCATAGTGGCACCTGGCCTGCCAGCCCCTGTCCTTGTCCTTAAAAGACACACTTGATCACAGGCAAGCAGCAAGTCCTCAGCCACCAGCCCAGCTGGGAGGTGCTATGGACACACAAAACACTGCCCCTGCTGTGCCAGGGTAACTGGACTTATTTTTCTGGGTTTTTTCCTTTCCTTTTTTTTTTTTTTTTTTAGAAGGAGTGCAACTAAACATGTTCATTTGTGTCCTGCTCTGAGGCACAATGAGGAGAGCTGGGGTGTAGAGAGGGTCAGCCCTGCGACTAACTGTAGTGCTGTCACTGGGGAGGGAAACCAGCTGAATCCCAGGGCTGAGGGCCAAGCAACAAGGCAGACCAGACAGAACAGATTAAATGAATGTGAGACCATAAATAACTTTGGAAACGAAGCTGTAGTAAATAAAATGCCGGCCCTCAAGGTGAAAGTCATCTCTGCTGTAGGCAAGGGCGAGGGAGGAAAAGCAGAGACCTGGACAAGAGGAATGCACAGGAACAGAAGTCCCACAGCCTGGGGGCAGGCGCCTTCAGCTAACCCCCCTCTGCTCTCAAAGCACCCTGAGACTACAGATTTTGCTTCCCTGTCTGGTCAGCACCACAGAAGCCTAGACACGGGTGTTATCACCACCAGCCCCATCCTCACCTGCTGGGACAGGCACAGCCCCCAGCCTGCCTACTGACCCCCCATAACACCTTCTTATGTCACGACCCAGCCCCATCTCACAGCCCTTGTGCCACAGCTCCACCAGCTCACCAAACACCACCTGTGTTTTCCTTCTCTCTCTCTCTCTCCCTCCTCCTCAGACCACCTCTGCCCCCAGGGCTAGAGCCCCTGTGCCTGCTCAGCAAAAGCTTTTCCAGCAAGCAGCCTCCCCCTTCCTTCCCTCCTGCCATGGCCTCCGGAGAGCCGTCAGAGAAGAGGCCCAGGCAGTGAGGAAAATGAATGAGGCTGTCTTCAGAAAGCAGCTGCAAATTCCTGGGGGATGCCCAGCCCGACCCTGCACAGGGTCACTGCCCATGAGCACCGCACACTGAGGCCCAGCTTCCCCCCATGCTTGCCACAGAGCCGAGGGCTGCCCTCACCAGTGCTGCTGATGGAGGCCACGGGGCACTAAGCGTCCCCTGTCACCCCTAGGATGCAGAAACCCTGCACTCCTCGTGTCCCTGCCTCAGGGGATACGCTTAGAGCAGGCGGAGTTCCTTTGCTGCACCCTTCATGCATTTAGTTTTATTTTTAAATACCACACCCTGCAGGCCAGGCTTGTTGCTGTGTTCACTGCACTGACTGTCTACACAGGCAGCAGAAGGGAGTTGCATGGTCTTCCCCGCCTCTGCCCGCCAGCTTTGCTCCAGCCTCACACTTCAGCTTCCCTGTGAGCTCCTTCTGAGTCTTTTGTTGTTACAGGGCCAGCCCACAGCATTGTGCTTACTTCCCTGGTGGATTTAATCTGCCCCACCAGAATCCACTGCTGCTGTACCTGTCTCACACAGCACCTCCACTGTGGTGGAGGCTGGAGCAGGTCTTCTGGTGTGATACTAACTTTGCTACCTGAAATGGTCAGAGAAAATATCTTTATCTTTCATGAATGCTTAGGGTCTGGCATAGAATCCCAGGAATACTTCTGCCACATTCATTCAAGCTGTCCCAGACTCCAGCTCATCAGCACCAGGCCAAACAGCTACCTCAGAGTCACACAGGGCTGGTCTGTGCAACAGGGCTAGTGATCAGCAGGTATCTATCTGCACCAGTATGCCACAGGCTGCCTTGGTTCAGTGTGCAGTCATGGAGCACAAAGCTTGCTCTAACAAGTATCCATGTAGTGCCTGAAGTGTTGCTTCTTTTGTTGCTTGAAGCAACCTTCCCCTTTCTGAAAATCCCTTCTCCCTCCACCCCTCAGCAATCACAATTAGCTATTTTATTTCTGCTGGAGGAATTAAAAGCTAGTTTCAAACAGCTCTTTGAATCACAGAGAGCAGACATGGACTCAGGATTGCTGTGTCACAGATGGGAGAAAGAGGTATCAGTCTCAAGGCCACACAGTGGTTACCAGCACTGCAGCAATGGTTATCTGTTTGCAGTGACCATCAGCACACAGAGTCAACCACGCACAGCCTTAAGGGCGTTTGCTCCGAAAGAGGCAGAAATGGGTGGAAATAGCCTAAAAGCTGGCCAGATGATGTTAATGCACACTCCTTGAAACCTAGTAAGGCACTTTTTCCAATGACTCCAGGTCCTCTTCCAAAATAAACCTAAATCTTGGAAAGATTTACATATGCACACCCCCACTTTCAGTCACGTTCCAGTGTCACTCTTCCTCTGGCCCTGCAAGTTTTAGAGGGGACTAAAACTTGCCACGGGTTTTCATTCAGCCCAGAAGGTGATCTAAAAGGGATGTATCAACTGCAATGCTGACTTGCCAGGGGCTTCCCCCTGCAGGCTCAGGACAATGGTCCCCACTGAACCAGCTCAGAGCATGATCTGTAGAGAAGGTCTGGAGCAGAAGTGAGAGCCCATAGCACATGTGCTACCATAGCTTTCAATCTCAGTCATACCACACATCAGTGCCCACTGTTATTTCAGACCAATGCAAAGCCATTGCTGCAAGCAGCCTCCAGCTCACTGGTTATTTGAGCCCTTCCAGAAGGTTTCTTTCCTACATCTTGAGCCCCACATATTTCCTGAGCTGCTCTCTCTCTCTCCAATAGCTGAAGAGGGCTGGAGAGGAAGAGAAGGCAGCCCAGGTGAGGGCTGAGAGACTACTCATTTGTGACCTGAGGGATGCAGTGTGACCTTCTGGTGCTCTAGGACTTGTTTCCACCACCGAGGCTTGACCAAAGCAGACAAACAGGTCAGTCATGCTTCATCCCAGAAGACAGACCTGGTGGTTGTGGGTTGGGATAAGGAGTGGCCAATAACAAAAAAAACCCAAAAAACAAAAAACAAACAGGCTAAGTTGCTGTGCAGACCCTGCTCTCCTAAATGCAAACCATGCCCTCGGTAATCCCATCCACCTCTCCCCTCCTCTCCTTCCCTCTATCAGGCCACCAGCGCACATAGCCCCCTTTCTATTCTGGAATGCGTTCTCTGAAACTTAATCTCAGCATGGGGCTCAGGCCAAATCCCCTGACAGATTCGGCCCCGTGACAACCCCCTCCCACCTCGCTTCAGAGCTCAGCAACTCTCCCCTGGCTTTCCTTCATCTCCTCCTCCCACCAGTTTGGCCTAAACATTTCACTCCTGATTAATGTATCAGTGACAAGCCATTAGCTCTCAGCTTTAAAGCAAAGCCAGCCTCCACTTTGCACAAACATCTTCACTTCTTCGTTTTCTTAAGACTTAGCTCCAAACTCCCCTTTGCCTGGAAGATGAAGCCCTTTCCACAACCCTGTTACTGCCAGGGGATGGCGACCTCCTCTGCTTGCACTTGCTCCACCAAAACTGTGCAAATCTCCAAGAAGATTAAACTCCACATTGCCTAAACAAGGGTGGTCCCCCCCATCTCAAAGCCACTGTGGGTTGCCCTTTCTCAGATGCATCCAAATACAGCACTTTCTCACATTTAGGTGTAACATCTAGCCCAACCAGGTGCCAGTAAGAGAAGTTCCCCATTCTGAGACACCTCCTCCCATGCCCACTGCTTCCTTGCTCTATTGTCAATGCCAGAGGGCAGCAGTGAGGAGCACTAAAGCTGAAGCAAAGTCCCTCTCTGGGAGCTGTGGCTCAGAAACAAGGTGATTCTTCGCTGCCATGTCACTGCAACCTCACAGGAGGACAAAACCCTGGAAAAGGGGAACATGCCCTGCTGGGAACACAGCAGTGGTAACAAACACAGTGTCCTATCCCCTAAAGAAATAAAAAACCCTCTGTAGGAGTGCTTTCAGACACTCTGCTCTTCTGAAACCTGTCGACTTCTGCACCTGCATTACCAAACGAGGATAGCACAGTCTCTGCCTTCATCTCCACGCAACCCTCCCTCCCTCACCTTGCCTTTTGGCAATGTATCTTCCCCATGGTGCACAGAAGACCAGTGCATCAGCCACTTAATGCAGGTGCACAGGAGCACAACATCACCACCAGATTCATCTTTCCTTGATGTGGATGCAGGGGCTGGTACTTTAGCTATGATGAACCCAGGAGCAACACAAAAACAGTGCAGGCCCTATCACAGCACAAGCAGGGCAAAGGACTTAATTTCCTGTGCCTCAGGAAGAGAAGAAGAAGTTAGCACACACTGACAGAGCGTTGGAAACAACTCTGCATGAGCATAGGCAATGGTTTGGTCACCAGCACCAGCAGATACCGTTTGGTAACCTCAGTCAAGAAGTCAGTAATCAGAGGTGGCAGCATGACAGCCAGGAAACCAGCCACATCACTCAGGTATTTCCTGCTCTTTGTGGTCCAGCAGAAATTGCCACTGAAGGACAGGTCTGCAGCCTGTCACACAGAAGGACTGCTGGGCCACAACACGATAGCCAGGCCACGATCAAAAATGCTACAAAATCAAGTACGCCAAAGAAGCTCTCCCTTGTTGCCAACATGAACAAGTGAGCATGGATGAGCCTCTGAAGATGTGACAGCCCATGCAACGAAGGGGATAGTAGAGGACTAAAGCTACTCACTAGCTAATGTGACCACTGCAGGGACACTGGCAATGACTCCTTCGGGCACACAAGCAATGCACTGGTATCGCCCCACGGTGTAGTTGTTGAGAGCCATAATGACAAGTTTCCCTTGCTCAATGTGGATACCCAGCACCTCATCTGATCCAGCCAGTTCCTTCCCATTCAGTCTCCATGTGAGGTTCACTCCGGGGGGGTCCACCACACACCCCAGGCTGACTGGGCCTCCAAGCTTTTGGACAGTGGAGGCAGGCTGCACTGTGACATGCAGAGATTCACCTGCAGAGAAGGAAAAAAATGACAATAAAAAGGCTCTGTGAGACTCAGCAGAAGAACGGACAAAGGGAAAAAGCTACAGTGCTGGTACATTTTGTATCCTCCATTGCTTCTATTTACCTCTCCAGACCACTTAGTTCCCCTGGTGCTCAGAGATGCACACCAGCCTCACTACTTCTCAGCACCAACCAGACAGAATCACAGAATGCATCATGTTGGAAGGGACCCTTTGAGGTTATCTTAATCAACTTCACTGCAGTGAGCAGGGCCTTCTCCAACTAGACCAGGCTGTTTAGGGCTCCATCAAGTTTGATCTCAAATGTCTCGAGGGACGGCGTCTCCATCACCCCCTTGGGCAACCTGTTCCATTATTTCACTACCCTCATTGTAAAGAGCTTCCTCTTAACATCCAACCTAAATCTACCCTGCTCTAGTTTGAAACCATTGCCTTTGCCCCTCGTTCTATCACTACGTGGCCCTTTGAAACTCTGAGTATATCCCCTTCTGCTCTGGAGGAGTGTCTGAACCTAGATCTTCGGTCAAGGCTATTAAGGAAGCAGTGGAGAAGGGGAAGTACTGTGTGTTTGAGGCATGCCTACACTGAACAGAATCACAGCAAAATACAAAGGAGATGGAACAAACAGGAGCAGAAACTCACTCAGTTCAGCAAAACAGCTGGCAGCTGCGAGGATCAGGCAAGTGATGGGGGACAGAGGCCTCTTCCTTCCATGTGTCATTGCCATCCCATGCGGTGTGTCTTGGGGCGCCCAGGGAAGGGTCCCATAAGCTGCCTCCGGGATGCAGTGGATGTGCGATAGCTGATTCCTGTGGATGACAAGAGACATGATGGATGAAATCCCTGGACTTCCCTCTGCTTTCCAGCCCTGCCTGGCTTCTCCACCAACGAAGTCCCGGGGATTCACCAAAGTCGGGGGTTTGAGGAGGCTACAAGACATCAGACTGAATTTAGCTTCAACCACAGGCAAAGGCCTGAAGTCAAGGAGAGACTTCCTTCTATGGACATCACAGCTACAGGATTCTGAGCTTGATGCAGCTGCAACACTAGTAAGATGACCCACAAGTCTCAAAGGCATTTAAAAATTGCTCCTGAGGCACGTCTACACTGTCAAGGAAGAAGCCCAAGACCAAACTATCTGTGACAGCCAGCCCCAACAGCAGTTCTATTTCCTGCTCACCCTGCAGATACACAACGAACTCTTCAGCTACAATTACTGTTCTCAGGAACACCTGGTCTGGACTTCACAAAGAAGAATGTCATTATTTCCATCATGGTCACTGCTTAAGTTAGTACCTGTTTGAGCATATATATTTCATGACCATCTCAGTCAAAAAGAGGGCAAAAGTCCCTTCAAACATAACACCCAACATTAAACCTCCTAACTCCTGAGGTAAGGACAGCCACAGATACTCCCCAGCAAATGCTCAGCAAGTTGTTCAAGGCAAGGCTGATTACTGTTAGCAAGAAAACACAATATCTGGGGAAACGTCACCAAGCTACTCTCTGGTGACTTTGCTTAGCCTCTGGTAACAGCAAAGGTGCAAGAGCACAGTAGAGCACAATGTCCATGGTCACGACATGCTGAGGTCCACATGGTGACAGCAAGAATCTGCCTAGGTAGCTTACATGCATCTTTGCACCACGCCTCAGAGCACTGCTTGGAGAGAGAAGGAAAAGAAAACCTCTGAGCTGGAGGCACTTTCATCACAAGGAAGCAATGCCAAGTAAAGTGACCTGCAGCTGGAGCTTTGCAGGTGCCACGAAGAACACCTTTACATGGCACTTTGCAGGGCAAAGTGAGCTCACCCTACCCAGCAGGCTCAAGGCAAGGCAGGTCGTTTCCAGGAGTCACAATCACAATTAGCGTAGCTGTGGGGCCACAAGCCCTACTGAGAAGTAGGGTAAATTAGATCAAGCTTGGCATGGGCTGACGTGGCTTCCAGGCAGACAAGAACACATACAGACCTTGGTCAATGTGCATGAGGCTGGGAGTACTCCAAAGGCAGCCATAAGTATCAGCCAGACTCATACTCTAGTTCCACAAACCCATTATATCTGATACTGTGGGTACCCTCCACACACCTCATTCTTCCCTCTTTAGAGGAAAGGAGTCTTTGAAGAGTTTCCCCCCATCAACCATCACATGCAGTTAGGTAAGATCCTTTAGCTACTGACTTGGAGATCATCTGAGCTACTCAAGTTAACTTCCATGTAAGAGAGCCATCAAAGCACCCTTTGTTATACCACAGCCATCTTGGGCAAACTGTCACTGACCAGAACCATAAAAGCACCTGAGGTCTGTCTATACTAGAACATGCACTATCAACATCATTGCTTATGTCCAGGTTGATGTGTCACCAACCACACTTATCCCAAAAAGACCTTGAGGTGGTTTAGGCTTATGTCATAGTTTGAGGGGTCCCAGGTTCCCCTAAGAAAATTTCCACCTTGAAAACACTTCACACTAAAAGGTTTGCTGGAGACAGAAAGCCTTCCACCAGTGTAGAAGAAACATTTTGGAGCAGAACTTAACATCTTGTTCCCCAGTGCTGGAAGCCTACAGAGTGAAATTGACTCATTCCCTCTATCTAGACGGGTTTGGCAGCAGGATGTAAAAATGTTGGACAGAAAAGAGGTGCTCCTTGGAGCCCATGCTTGGAGACGGGGGTAGGCAAAGATGTTTCCAACCAGACCTCCCTGCAGCTCTGCATTACGCAGAGCCTCAGGCCAGATGGGCAAAGCCAAAGGCGCAGAACTGTGTAACGGACCCTTCATGAGCTAGGACCACCCAAGCACAGCGATGGAACGACTAAACTAGCTGCCTATCAGGTCTGTACAAAGATGAAGGGCAATAGGTGAGGAGAAAAAAGGAGAGATAAAAAAATCTCTCCCCAGCCCAGGGCAGATTGAACAGCATTAAGCAAAGACTGAGAAGGTGTGTTGCAACAAGTGCATGGTACCTCCCCAAAGCTCCAGGCAGAGTAGGTGCTCTAAGCAGGGCCATGTGGCCATTTCTTTCACAGCTGAGTGAAGTACAAAAAGTAAACGGCCAGCATAAAAATAATGAGGAAAATGAATGAAAACATTAATTCCAAAAGAACTATTAGGATCCAGGGCCAGATTTCAAAATTCTCAGCTTCCACAATTGAAGCCAGATTTTCAAAAGCATTCAGTTCTTGACATGCTGAGCTCTCCTGAATAGGCAACCAACTTATTTTGATGGCTAAATGGGAGCTGACCTCTTTTGAAAATGCTGCCTTTAAGCAGCCTGCAGTAGTGCAAAGCAAGGAACTTTATTAGGCAGCTTTCGATCTGCCATGGCATCCTTGCAAGCACTACCAAAGTAGACTGCAGTGGGAGAGGCAGTAGAGAAGGGGAGTGAAAGAGGCCCCAGACCCTCCAGTTTTCTTCCCAGAGGTGGTGGTTCTGGGCAGGAGGCTGTATTAGGAGCTGAAAGGTTACTGCATGATGGTGTTTAGCTCTGCTGCCTCCTCTCTCCAGGGCACTTTGGGATATGGTTTAATAGCCATGGTGGTCTTGGGTTGACAGTTGGACTTGATGATCTTAGAGGTCTTTTCCTACTGAAACCATTCTATGATCTCTGGTTGCCAACACTTCTGCAGCCACCACAGCTCCTGCTTATTTCCTATCTGGGAAAAGTTAAAAGCCATATAAAGAGCCTTAATTGAGGAGGGAAAACAAAAATTGTTTATTTATTTGTAATTCTTTTCTTCCAGGCTAAAATAACAATTTCCTGTCCACAGAGCTCTAAATCCCTTTCAGGCAGGCCAGTAAATCGAAGAAGGGGCCATTAGGAGAACAAAATTAACAAGAGCTTCATCAGATATGGAGGGATGGTGGTGGTGTAAAATCTGTCAGCTTGGCTTCCCACCACACACCTAAGCCCACTGAGGCCCCAGCACACAGCCTCAGTTGTGCCCCAGTGACGGAGGGCACTCAAAAAGGAGCAGAGCAAGAAAGAGAAAACAGAGGTTAAAATATAAAAAGGGAGAAAGGTGTGTGGTGCAGGAGTGGGTGACAAAGCCTGAAAGGAAAAAGGGATCTGAATTAATGGCTGGCAGCAGGAGAGGTGTTTGGTGATTAGAAACTGAAGGTTTTACTGAGGAAATGCTGCTTACAGCTCCAAGCCCCCTCCTGCTTAACAAGGGCCAGCCAAACAGCCCTTGTTACTGCCACACTGTCATTTACAAGGCTCCCAAATAGGAACCAGCCTCTGGCTCCGGGGCAGCATCTCCGCACCACACAGTCCAGCTCTGTGGCTAGGCTGGAGGTGGGGAAATGAAGGCAGACTGGGTCATGGGGAAAACCGGACAACGCACACAAAGGTGGTTTGGGGTTGTGTCAAGTGGCCAGACTGTGAGCCTCTCTTCATGCAGGATTGGAACAGCAGGGATAGGAAGGGGCTGCTCTGCACCAAGGCAAAGGCTGCTATGACTTAGGACCAGCTACCAGCTGGGGACACCCTGGGTGACTCTAGAGAATTCACTGCAGCTGGTCTCCATTTCCAACAGGTCAAGTAGGGACAATAATACTCCTATTTCTGTTTTATACACTGACACTTAAGCTCTTCAGAAAAAGCAATGTCTTACACACAACAATGTGCCAGTTTTACATGTAATAATTACTTCTTAATACAAGACAGTGGCTTTTTTGTTGTTTCATACAGCTTTAAGCTCTAAAAAGGCAAAAGAGAAGTGAGCCCTTTGATTTATAAATGAGGAAATCCGAAGACTCAAAAATGAAGCTAACCTGGTTCCCCCATTACACAGTAAAGCAGTGGCAGGACTAGAAATCAAAAGCTCTCTGACCTGGATCTCTAACCCACCAGGCAAGTTGTTCTTGGATCCCAAATCTTTTGCAGCCTGTTTCACAAAAAGCCACCATACGACAGTGTAATCCTCTAGCTGAAAACATCCTGCCCAGGTGGCAGACCTGCGCAGGTCATCTGCAAAGTCCCCACACCACTCCTGGGCATGAAGCTCAGAGTCTGGGCACCCCTAATCCTTTGTCCCAAAACTATCAAACAGTAACATCCCAGAGGGCAAAACTAGCCTCTGCCTACCTCTCAACTCCACTCTAAAGTATTAATTTCACACCATTAAGTTAACACTCACTCTCTCTGAAAGGCTTTGGAAAAGGAGAGATTTGCAGCAGGAGAGACACTCCCTCTCCTATGTAACAGCACAGCCATGCAAACAGGGATGAGGCAGAAGCAGAATCCCACATGGGAAGCAGGTAGTGTCAGAAGGCGGCAGAAGGAGGCAGAATTCAGCGTTACACCACCATGCTTAAAGTCAAGGGGGTAGCACAGTGTATGTGCAAACAGGCATAAAAGCTTGTCTACTTGCCTCTGTAGCTCTGAAAGCTCCTGACTTCAGAGTGCATTAGCTCTGTTAACACAGCCCCTGATTAACTGTGTGAGGCGCTCGCTCCCCACCCCCTCTCCCCGACCCCCCCCCTTTTTAAAAGTGATTAGGCAGAAAGGCTCTCTTACTGGCTACTTGTGAGCTCAGAGAGTCCATCAAGAAGCCACAACAGAGAAAGCCTGAGATAAACTCGAGCTCATAATTGGGAGAAGGAAAACATCCAGAACAAAACCTAGCATGACACCATCCCTGCATAGATGAGCAAGTTTCCCTGCAAACTACAAATTGCACTTGGGCGTTGGGAGATCCTAAAAGAAAACCACAAATTTTCTTCAAGCGAGTCCTGAGTGACTCAGTGGCAACACTTCTCTAAAAAATAAGTTTGCAGGTAAAACAATTCTTTTTGCTTAACCAGAACTGCTCATGCAAACCGAACCAGCAATGAACCAAACAAAACACACCGCGACCTTTGTGACATTTTTTTGGGGTCCTTCTCAAATGAAGCTACTGCCCTAGGCAGCTCCTTTCCACAACAGCACCAGGGAGGGGTACCGGGCATGTTGGCTTCAAATTAGCAACAGGATGCAGAGCCTTCTCATTGCCTGTCCGACTTTTGCCTGAACCCCTAAAGACCCAGCGCCTGCAGTTTCTGGCGCCTCTCCATCCAACGGTTCTTCTGAAATGAGTGCCAATTTCCAGCTGGCACAGATCAGACTAACTTTGCTGAGCCCCAGTGAACCCCTTTACTTTGGCATTTCATCAGCCAGTGAACGTGAGACTGCTTGAAGAAAAAAACGCCGCTTTCATGCCAGCCACCAGCTCCCCGGCATCACCAGGGTGGTGGCATCACAGTGCACACAGCTTGCCTTGGGCAATGCCTGTGGCATGGTATCCCAGAGTGGCTGGACCCACCAGCCTGAGACAGCCCTGCTGCAGGTGGGCTGGGGATGTGAGGATGGCCTTGCCCTGTGGGATATGTCACCGCTTTTTTGCGGCAAGCGGGAGAGGTGCCCAGTGCTAAAATGCAGTATGCACACCAGCATTTGCTGCCCCTTGGTGCACCCTGAAAACAGCTCCAGCCCATGAAAAGACAAAACTAAAGTATAAGAAAGAAAACCCGCGTCCTTTCTTCAATATCATGCTCCCTCCATGCTCTAGACACTTAATTTCCCTCCTTCTCTCTCTCCACCCCC
>VWZI01001238.1:1074745-1089570 GCA_013396835.1 Psilopogon haemacephalus
CCCCCTTTTTTTTTCCACACCCACCCCCCTCACTTTTTTTTCCTCCCTTTCTTCCTTTCAAAAGGACCAAGTCCCTGGAGAGCTCTAATCTGGAGAGGCTGGGGGCTTCCCGAAGGGCCAGTGGGGCAGGAGTGGAAAGGGGGAAGGGAAAGCGGAGGCTGGAGGTGGTTAAAGAGGCAAAGGAGAGGTGGAGGGCAAGAGGAAAGTAGCAAGTAATAAGCATGCAGCCAGCCAGCTGTCAAGATGCTGACAATGCTGCTTCGGGTGCAGCATTGAGCCCAAGAAGCAGCGCTGGCACGGAGGCTGGCGCAGGGTCCTCCAGGGGAAGTGCTGGCCTCCCCTAAGAGCCTCTGTCCTTGTCTGCCCAACACGGCACAAGCAACACACACACGAGACGGGCGCAGATGGAGCGTGCTGCGCAACCTCTTCAGAAACAAAGTGCACCTAGGAAACAGATGTTGTTGCTGCAACAAGCCCAGAGCTGCTGGCTGCTCTCTGGCCTCTTCTCCCAAGTGCATGAGGGGGGGAAAGTGGCCCCACAGCAGTCACTGGGGTTGCCCCTGAGGCCGACAGCAGACACTTTCTCCCATCAGAACATTTCAGTCTAACTTCAGTCTCAACCTGGGGGAGCTGTCATAGCTTTAGATCAACTTTTCCTCCACATTCACCATCCTTATCATCCTTGATCCTCACAACTAACATAAAGAGCTGAGGACTCCCCAAAGGATTGCACATTTGCAGTTCTCACCAAGTGGTGCAGGTTGTGCATCCAGGAGATTGAATATCAAAAGTGAGAAAATTAGCCGAATTGCTTGTAATGAGGTCCTTGTAATGCAGACACCAGACAAGTGAATATGGAGTTGCACCTCAATCTACTCTCACGCCAAGGCTGTTGATGGGAGAAAGGGTCAAGATCCCCTTGGAAAACCAGATCAATGTAGCCACCCGTTTGCGGAGATCAGTGACACTGACACACTCTGGAGTGTTTTCAGTTTGCCCCATGCCCACTACAAACTCAGCTCATGGTGCAGCAAGAAAGCTTGACTTATCTGAGGCTTTGCAGTAAGGCAACATTGCATCTTCATGGTGAGAAACACTTCAGAGGAGGCAGCTCATTGACAAGCATGATGTGAAAACACACCTTCAGTCTTAGAAGCAGGGAATTTACTGCACTGTATTAGTTGCATGAAACATCACATCTTTTGTCAGGTGCAAACTACACCCACTTTATTATTCAGATCTAAAGTCAGAGATCAGAGTCAGTGCAGTGGCCAGATGCTGTACTAAACGGTGAAAATCATCCTACACCCTACAGACTTCACACCAGTGGCTAGAAGGGCTGACTCACTTCAGGATATTTGATAACAAGCAGTAACAAAATTTATCTACACTTTTTTTCTGCTTGCAAAGCATGTAGCAAGATGCTGGGAATGAGGGAGAGCATGGACTCAGGCAAGGAAAGCCTAGGGGCTGGCTCTGCTGAGGGCTGATTCTATGGGACTTGTAGGGTGGGCATCAACTGCTGGCTGTGGTCTGGGCTCCACCACACTGAACCTTACTCCAACACGAGCTGGGTATCAGGTTGTTCCACTCTCTCTCAGCAACTGCAGTGAAGAAGAGCACTGAGAGGGATGGGCACTTCCCACCAGGAGCTGTCATCGTGCAAGCACAGATGTGCCTGTGGCTAGTTTACATTAGTCAGGGCGCTGCTTTTGTCTTTCCCTTCTCATCCTTTCCAAATAAATTAATTAAAAAACCAAACAAACAACAAAAAATTTAAGTCTGTAAAGTCTGAGGTTAAGGCTTGAATTGCCTTTCGGGTTACAAAGAGGTCAGAGAAGGCAGGCCCCGCAGACACATGGAAAGTGATGGTGGGCAAAAGCCCTGAGAGATACAAAGACATACTGCAGAATAAAGGTGGCAGGAAGGGAAAAGCAGGAAAATTCAATGGAGAGGAGGGAGTGGAGAAAGAAGAAGAAATGGAGAAGTTAGGATTTTGGTCAACTTCCTTATGCTGCATTTGTCCCCACTGTACCAGGGTCTGAGTAGGCCAGTGCCACGGATCACTTGCCTGTGTATGCCCAGGCTCAAGTCCTTGCTTTGCCTTCTTTAAGCAGAAGCTGTCGCCTAGGACTGCCACAACTCTGTCAAGTCTCCTTCCCCAGCCGCCACTTCACCACTTTGTTTAAATGTGGGTTACTTGTGGTAGTACAAAAAACCACTCCTACTCTCACCAGAAACTCCATCCTGCTCCAAGACAAGAGTTTAACTGACAGATGCACTTCCCTAGTATGCTCTGGGCCAAATGAAACAGCATTCTTCTACAGGGAAAGCAGGATGCGCTCCTCCAAAGTTGTTTTTTGCTCATCTCTAAATTGCTTCCCCCCAGCCACTCCTGAGGTGCACATACACCCAACTCTCACCTCCAAACCACAGGACACAACAACAGTGACCAAAACAAGCATTTCACTACCGATATGGCAGCCATGCTATAAATCCCCTATCCCAGGCTACCTTATATCACCCTACAGCCTCTCTGCAGCTGGATTGGTAGTCAGGAACAGTCCTCAGGGAAGGAGGACCACAAATCATGTCAAAGGTGTGATATAGAGTGACCTTGAAGACACCCATCTCTGTTTTATTGTCTGTCATGCGATAGGGTCAGCCTTGCAACAGGACAGGCAATAAATATCACCACATCCATCCATGCTGGTAACCACCAGATGAAACTAATCCTTCCTCTGAAAGCAGAATCTGTAGAATATGTGCTGAAACAGACAGGAGTGGTGTACCAGACAAGCATCACCAGTCAGCAGCTGCATGATGTACAGGATAAGTGTCTGAGAAGTAGGGAGCATTTGGGAACGTTTGTTGGCCACGGCCACCTTCAAACCAGGTCTCAGAAATTCTTGTTGACAGAGTGGCTCACAAGCCAGACAGCAGCTATGGATATTTTTTTTAAATCAGCCCAGCTCTTTATATACTTAAACATGAATCTACCTTTAAGTACTAAAAAAGCCCCCAAGCCCCCCCCCAAAAAAAAGAAAAAAACACACATTAAAAAAAAAAAATCAACCAACCAAAAATCATCTTTGTCTAGGAACAATAGAAAAATCTTGCCCATGTCAAATTGGGAACAATAGCCTGAAACAAACACACAAAATTTCCCCAAACCAAAAAATCCCACAGAAACAGCCAGTGACATTGTTAAGCCTTTCTTAGGCAAATCTGCAATGGGAAAATTTTACTGTTGGAGCACAGCAAAGACTTTGGTAGCTTTCCTAGCTTTTGAGCCTTCTTCCAGTGTATCTCTGAGGAGCAGAGATGCCTACACCTGCTGGAGTAGAAAAACTGATCAACCTCGTGTTTAGCACAAGCCAGCAGCACAGCAAAAGCACCTCCTAACACAACGCCTCCAGAAGATCATAACAGAGGACTTGAGATTCTGCTGCCTCCAAAATCAGCCTGATCTTTGCCATTACTTCAATGGGAGCAGGCCCAGAAACTGCATTAACAAGCACAAGGCTAGTTTAACACAGCTGACATCAAAATCCAGAAGAGCATACAAAAGAGACAGGACAAAGTACTCGCCAGTAACGTCAATACAAAGTTTAATCCCCAGATGGCTGGCTTTAGAGACATCCCCATCACCACCATAAAGAGAAACTGCCTTCTAGTTTGCAATCCTTTCAGCAACGACTTGTTGCTGGGATGCAAAAAGAGCACAAGCTCATTTTTCTTGGCCTTTGAAGATGGTATTTAAAAGTTTGAGGTTTTTTTTTCTTTTATAAATTTGGAAATAAACAGGAGCTTTTACTCTCCATAGCTGTCACTTAAGTGCCTTTCACTAACAATAATAATTTTGGTTATGGGAGCAGGTCTAAAGCCTCTAGGATTCTCTGCTGGAACAAATTTTCCCCAGAAGACACGTCACTTCTCAAAAAAACACAAGAGGAAGCTCAAGGCCAGCAAAACAACATAACAAGTCACAGCCCTTAGAAAATGGTCTGGCCAGTAACAAATGCCTAGGTGGGGTGCAGGGGCCAGCAGTACTCTGAAAGGCTGCGCCACTGCTTTCATTCATGCTGTGACCAGCAGCCACTGCACTGCCCCCCAAATGCCTCAGGGTCCACCTGGAGGTGAGAAATGATGGGGGGCACAGTTGGAGTAGAGTCTTTGGATGGGTGATAGACCTCCCCTGCCCCAGAGACAAAAAGCAAATAGTCACACCTCTAGGGGCTTTTAAAAAGATTGTTCCTATATGTCATTAGCCCTGTTTATCATCCCAGCCATAAATACATCTCTCAAAACAATATGGTCTAGTTGAGGACAGTGTACCAAACACAGGGAGGGGATGGAGCAAGACCTTAAATCTGTCTACACAGATGGGCAAGGCAGCATGGTGAAGACACTGGAACAGGTTGCTCAGAGCAGTTATGGATGCCCCTCATTCAAGGCCAGGTTAAATGAGGCCTTGAGCAATCTGGTCTAGTGGAATGTGTCCCTACCCCTGGCAGAGGGGTTAAAACTAGCTGATCTTTAAGGTCCCTTCCAACCTAAACCATTCTACAAATCTGTGAATGCCTGGTTTCTCCCTTCTTGCAAGTGGATGCTCCAAAACATCCACTGGCCCCAGAACCAGGGAAGGGAAGCTCACCAGGCTGCGTCCCACCCATGCAACAGTGTCCACATCAATGGAGCACAGCACAGAACTGGTGCCAGCTCCCTGCTCTTCGCCCTTGCCCATTTACACTCAACAGTTGTGTTGAGAAACGTGAGTGTGGAGCCAGAGGCACCCCCCTCAGGCCCTTCACACAATAAGGACCAGCGGCAATTCCAGCTGCAAAGTTTGCTTTCCTTGACACACAGTTTACTTTCTCCATTCCCCTGCATTCCGCCCCTGCCACTTACCCCTCACTCCAAAAAGGCTCTCTCAAACAGGCTTAAGCTTTAAACAAATAAGGGCTTGGAAATCAGCAGCCTGCTCCTGTTTCCCTCCCCACCACCCCTGCTCACAGCCTCCCCCCCACAACCTCCACCTCTGAGCCGTGGCGCAAGCAGAGCTGGCGAGTGCCGCACAGGCATAGAAAACAAACACATGGAGCAGAGCCAGCTGTGAAGTTGGATTTGGCGTACGGTGCTTGCAAAACGAATAAAGCCATAGGGCAGGGGGAGAAGGGGGGTAGGGCAGGGAGCTGGGGGGTGCTCTGGCCTCAACTGGAGAGTGTGGCTCCATTACAAAGCCCTTAAGAGGGCCTGTACTTAGAGAGGCTGATCTTCTGTGTTTGGGTATGGAGAGGAGAGGCAGGTCTACAGCAACATTTCCTGAGCTATCTGGCATCACACTTCCCCACTCCTTTCCTAGCAAGCTGGACTGTTCTTGCTTGCCCTCCCTCCCAGGCAAAATGAGTGTCTTCTGATGCAACATGTGAAAAAGAAGTACACTTGAACGTCCTGGGGCTTGCAATTCTCCCCCTTTCTTTACAGGGACTTCTTATTCCTCACGCACACCAGGTGTCACAGCATGGGAAACCAGAGGCAACTTCATCATCACCTTTGCTGAGAATGCACACGTTGATGACACACATTCACACTAATCCTTTTTCTTCTCACTTTTTAAAAAAGTTGATTTGCTTCTTCCCCTCTTCCTCTCAGCTGTCTCTTTCTGGAAGGTTCTCAGACAAAATAACTCTC
The DNA here is from genome assembly GCA_013396835.1 of Psilopogon haemacephalus. Taxonomy (NCBI): domain Eukaryota; kingdom Metazoa; phylum Chordata; class Aves; order Piciformes; family Megalaimidae; genus Psilopogon; species Psilopogon haemacephalus. The sequence continues at coordinate 1,080,440 of VWZI01001238.1, forward strand.
CTATTACACCCAAGCTAAGGCATTATTCTGTGCTCACTAGTTTGGTCCAGAAAATGGGAATGACACTTGCAGGCTTTAGGAACCCATGTGACATCATTCAGTGCTGGATACACGCAGGTTTTCCTCCTCCTTCCTTCCCTCTCACCCATCTCCAAATGGAATGAAACAAGCCCATGCACTTTGCCTGGTTTGGGGTAGAAACCAGCTATTTGACAAGGTTTGCTTGTGGTTTCCACCCAAAACCATAAACCAGCCCAAGTTTGCTTGGAAGGCCTTCAGCTGTGCTTGGAGGTGGTAAGAAAAGAAGCAATGTCCTACCTGGTCTTGAACATCATCCAAGACAGACGAGCAGTTAGACAGATCAACAGTCCCAGATGACCACCCAACCACCTGCAGGCATGTTTTCACCAGTCTCCTTACCACCCCTGAAGCACAGCAAGATCATTCCTCTCTCTGGTCCACTGTGAACACTTGTCCCTCAGCATTAGTCCAAACCACCAAACAGACAACAAGACACAATATTTGGATATTACTTTCTCTGTCAACTATATTAAATACATCACGTAGCCAAAGAAGTGAACTTACCCTGAAGAAATCATGCTAATGCCTTGTTGTTCTTGGGTAGAATTTAATGGGGTGTCAAAAAAACCCAAAACACCCCAAACAAACAAACAAACAAAAACCCACAATAAAAAACAATTCACCCTGATCACTTTCTTTTTGGGGGGCAAAGCAGGTATTACAAAACCTAGCCATGTTAGTTATGACACAACATTTCAGGAATTGCTTCTTCACCTATTGGAGAAAACATACCCTTATCTTACATCTCACCTTCCCAGGTTGCACAAACAGGAATAGCAAACCCCAAGCAATAACCAGAAGATCATGAGTCAGACAATTCCAGATTCTCAGATGAAAGGTGCTAGACAGGTATGCAGTGTTATTATCTGTACTGCTTCCTGGTAGCCCCAGGAATTCTGGATCAGTAAAATACAGATGTCAGCATCCTGAGGATACAGCCTCAGTAACTGAACCAAGCAGGGAGGGGCAGGCTGATTACAGCAAGGGGTAAAAAAAAACCCAAATTTACACCATACATACAATATTGTGGTTAAGGAAGAGAGCAACCAAGAGACTGCTGACAACAGAAAACAGGAGAATTCAGTGGGGTCTGTCAGACTAAACCTGTAATCACAGACTCCAGAGAAAGTGTTAGTCAAGAAAACATTCAAACATGCAGCTGCCAAGAACTAAGTAAACAGAGAAGGAGAAGCAGCAGAGTCAATGTGGCACCAGTTGCAAATGCCCCATGATGAGCTGTCACAGGCCAAGCGAGTCAATCAGAAGGCTCTAGTGAAACCAAGAGGTCGAGCTAGTACAGGAAGACCCACCACCAGGTTACATGAACAAGGAGCAATTCATGCCTTCAAAATATTTTCAGTCAGTGCAGCACTTGCTGAGCTGGGTAGGTGTGAGTATGATGGTCTGTGTGGGTTAAGCAGACACTCACCTACACCACACATGTACACATTCAAGCACCTGGGTGAGTGAAATGAAGCCAAACTCCAGGTGAAGGGAGTCCTCTAAGATAATGAGAAATACCCAACAGCTATTTGTATCACCTGTTTATTTCTAGTCCCATAAAGATGATCAGGGAGTTGGAGCACCTCCATGGCAACAGGCTGTGATTCTTGGGGATGCTCAGCCTAAATAAGAGAAAGCTCCAGGCAGACCTTACAGCAGCCTTCCAGTATCTGAAGCGAGGTGGGGAGGGGCTTTTTACAAGAGCATGTAGCAATAGGAAGATAGGCAATGGACTGAAGATCGAGGAGGGTAGATTTAGACTGGATATTAGGAAGAAATTCCTGACCAGGGAGGTTGTGAATGACCCATCCCCTGGAGGTGTTCAAGGCCAGGTTGGATGATGCCTTGAGCAATGTGGTCTAGCAGATAGTGTCTCTGCCTGTGGCAAGAGGATTTGAACTAGATGATCTTTAAGGTCACTTCCAGCCCAAACCATTCTATGATCCTAAAGCAGCTATTGTGCTTATAAGGAGCCAGAGGCCTAGGCCAAACACACCAGAGATCTAAGCGCTGATCCTAGCCCTGAAACCAAGAGTGTTCTGTAGCACTGGTCTCTTGCTTCCCATCCTAGTGCCTATCACTGGTCTGTGCCTCCCACCCATGGTTTGCAAGATCATTGAAAAGGTTATGTGGATGACTTAAGGGGTCCAAGAAAACAGGAGAAATGTTCAAGTTCAGACATGCTATGCAGCAAGATGTACGCATTAAATTTTCAATCAGTTCTACTGACCTCCATGGGAAAATATCCAAGATTGCACATGTCAAAAAAAAAAAAAAAAATCCAAAACCCATCAAAGGCAATTCTGCACACACCATCTTCTGTCCACATGCTCCTATTCTTCCCCACCTCATGCAGCCCAGACAGCAACCATGTTCTGGGCTGCATTAAGAGCAGCGTGGCCAGCAGGGCAAGGGAGGCAATTCTCCCCCTTTACACTGCTCTCGTCAGACCCCACCTGGAGTACTGTGCGCAGTTCTGGAGCTCCCAGCACAAGAAAGACATGGAACTGCTGGAGCGAGTCCAGAGGAGGGCCACAAAGATCATCAGAGGGCTGGAGCACCTCTGCTATGAGGGCAGGCTATGAGAGTTGGGGCTCTGCAGCCTGGAGAAGAGAAGGCTTCAAGAAGACCTCATAGTAGCCTTCCAGTATCTGAAAAGGGCCTACAAGAAGGCTGAGGAGGGACTATTGACAAGGTCTTGTAATGACAGGACGAGGGGGGATGGTTTTAAACTGGCAGAGGGGAGATTTAAAGTGGATGTTAGGAGGAAGTTCTTTACAGTGAGGGTGATGAGATACTGGAACAGGTTGCCCAGGGAGGTTGTGGCTGCTCCCTCCCTGGAGGCATTCAGGGCCAGGTTGGATGAGGCCTTGAGCAACCTGTTCTAGTGGGAAGTGTCCTTGCCTATGGCAGGGGGTTGGATGATCTTTGAGGTCCCTTCCAACCTAGACCATTCTATGATTAGGAAAGCTGTTATCTCCTCAGCTGGACCAAAGAAGGGGTTTGCAGGGTTAGTTAGGGGGAATAATGATTCTGCCTGGCATTACACAAAGGGACTTTGTGCATTTTATGCATACAGCACTGGTTGCCTCTAGCTCTGAGGGAAGAGGGTGGCCTTCCCAGGAGAATCCTATCCAGACTGAAGGGGCTGGAACTCCACACCAACAAACAGCCCAGCACTATAAATCAAAACCCCTGAGATTTTTTTTAATCAGGACGGATACGACCTCTTCCAGAGTCCTGACGCAAGTGCTCCAAGTATTTACAACCTGGAAAAGATCTTAATGAAGAAACAGAGTTGCTTTAACTTTCTCATCTCTGCTTCCCTCTGTCCTCACCAGAGGTCTGCCACTGTGCAACAGTGCTGGGGCAATTAAATCAGCAGCCTACACGCCATGCACTATTTATGGCCCAAGGCAGTCAAAATATAGAAGTACTGGCCCGTGGAGGTTTTCCACACCCATACCCCCCAATAATACAACTTTCTCGCACAAGAGACAGGCTGAAAACAGAGAGAAGGAAACACCACTGTTACCTCCCAGCAGACCCCAGCACAACTACGAGTCACCCTGGGGGTTAAGTCTTGCTGCTGCCCTGGTTCTAGCAGTGAAGGGCTCCTCTGGTCAAAGGACAAGGTGTTCCCAAGCACATCATGAGGCAAAAGTACTCCTTGTCCCCCGAAGAGAACAGCTGAAGCAGAGTTCAACAGTGTCTCAAATCCCACCAGGTGCTTCTGACACAGCAGAAAGAGCATGGTGGTCCTGACTGTCAGGAACATGCTGATTTTGTTTTTCAAAGAGCAACCACACTAGTTCTGGCCCCTCACTGGTGAATGAGCACAGATATCTCATCCACTCATTATGGTTTTCAAAAAAAGAACCTTGAACTATTGCTAGTCACAATAGCAGACTTTGGCTTGAGACATGTCACCTGGGCCACATAACACAGTCCTCTTTTAGGTCTAGGACTTCAGTGTTGCCTTGCATGGCAGAAGCAGGATGACAAAGGGTTAAATCTAGTATAGACTCAAATACTGCTCTTTGCTTTCCAAAGCAAGAACATCTTTGGCAGGGTCCCCATATGGGAAATGACATCCCGTCCCCCTTCACTTCCCCCTCTTCTCCCCCTTAACTCAGAACAAAGCACTGCACTGCCCAATATGCTCCTCCACTGGTTTCATCTTGGTCCAAACACTTCTTGCGTTTCAACTCCTGCCAAAAAGAAATGCATTAAAAAAAAAAATTCTATATAAAAAAAGGCATATGTGGGGCAGAGGGAGAGGAAGCAGAAAGAGTAAAAGGAAGTCATTAGAACTGAATCTTGATTAGCTACCATTGGTGGAAAAAGAAAGGGAGAGGAGATTTTTATCTTGTGATACATAATCTTGAATCTGAAATTATTAGGTCCACACAATCATCCACCCAGGACCAAGCTTAACTTGCTTAACCTTTCCAACCCAACACATGCAACTCCATCACTGCTAGAAGAGACATCCTCTTCCATTCCAATTACCACACAGTTTTTCACGACTCTCACAGCTGTAGCCCTGACAGCATTCCTCCACCCTGCAATGAGGCCCCGCTGGCAGAGGGCTGGAGGTCTGCATGTGCTGGCCCTTCCACCTTCTATAGCTACATAAAGACTTGCCCATTGCAAAGCCATAAGGAATCCTAGAGGAAATAAGCATAGAGGAGATGGCTTGTGCATACTCTATGGATAAGCTGAATGAGCCAAAATAAGAGTCCCTGACTGACTGTCTCCCAAAGAGACACCCTCAAGCCAAAATTAAAATAAACCCAAACACATTGGATAAAGAAGCATTTAAAAGAAAAAGAAAAAAAAAGAAAAAAAAAGAAGGGAAAAAAAAAAAAAAAAGCAGCCCAATTTGGAGTCTGCAATAGCTGAACCCAGGGACATGCAGAGGATGTTTTTTGTTCCCTCAGAACAAAAGCCCTTGGTTTCTCCTCCTCCTCATTCTAGCATTTCCCCATCGTGGGTGTCAGAGACAGTTCAAGGCCTCCTTCCCTGACCAGCACAGACAAAATTTGGTCTTGCTGCCCTGAAGACAAGTGGCTCGGGGGGCTGCAGGAATCAGGGAGATTTGTGGATGAGGCTGGGCAGGCTGAACTCGCTGCCTCTGGAGGATGGACAAAGGGTTATCTCTTCAGTGTCCCTGTGATCTGCCAGTCAGACTGGTGCTTTCCTCTGGAGTTCAGCTTCCATAGGTGTGACTTTGGCTTGTAGGCTGCAGGGCTACACCATTTTGATTCCCCAGCAGCTGGTGCTCTGCAGCGTGTCAAAGAGAGAGAAAGATTAACTCCTTTATGAAGTATCTCATTACTGTTATATTTTTAAACAAAGCTGGTCAAACATTTTCCAGCAAAATCATAAATAAACGTTAAGGAAATTCCTTGACAAGTTGAAGGCTTTACCTACTAGTTTAGCCTTTATCAGATGGTATTCTCTCTCCAGTATGCCCAAACTCCACTTGCTTTTGATATTTCTCCTATAAGGACCAAAAGCATTGAACCATCAGAATACTAAGACTTTTCTGCTCGTACAGTTTGAGAGTTTAACAGCCACTCTTCTGACCAATACAGCAATTACACTTTAATTTTTGTCCTGCCTGATGACCTTCCATTTGCCCTGTTACCTCCTCCCGCAACCCAAAGATCCAGACACTTCAGCACTATTTCCCATCCCTGTCTGCAAAATACTTTTTTCCCTGCTCTTCAGGAGAAAAACAACAGAACACAGCCAATCAGCACTCTGATCAGTTTTCCTCTTTCCTCCCACCGCTCACCAGATCCTGTACCTTCACCATAGTTAATTTTATTTAGAAAACAACCTGTTTCTACAGCCCTGGACAGCATTCAAAATCATCGCCTGTGGTGACATCCTACATAAAGTAAGAAAGACACCACCACCCATCACCTCCTATTAACCGTCTGTGAAGGAAAGCAAATAGTCACTCACTTCAGAATTAGTCTAATACAGGGGGTAGCATTTCTCTTCTAGCCTGTCTCTGCCTGCCAGTGGCAGACAAAGACTGTTCAGAAGCAGTTATATAAGACTCTACTATGACATACAGAGCAAATAATATTTTGAGGCCAGCTGAGAAAAGGGATCTCAAGCATGATGCTCTGGATGTGAACCAACAAAAGTGCCTGTGCCCCAAAAGGCTGCTTTTCTATACAGCACACTTTACCAGTGCCCATTTAAACCCCCTTCAGCTTTGGAAGAGAAGAAATGGCTTTCAGCTCCCAGCCTCTTCAGCAAATTCTAATCCACTCCTTGTAGCCCAAAAAAGGAAACAAATTCATGATCAAGTCACTTCCAGTACTTTTTTTTTTTTTCCATCCCAGCCTATTGTTATGTGACTCCATTTGGAAGTAAGAGAGAAAAAAACAAATACATGACTGTGGTTAGCCCTAAAATATGAGAAGGAAAAAATGCAAGCAACCCCCAAACTCAGAGACCTGGAAAAAACAGTGACACCACCCTCTGGGCTTTGTGGGGTGACAACAAGAGAAGCAGAAACGAACCTTCTCAAAAGTGAGTCTACTAACATATACTGTACAATCCAAGAAATTCTTAAAAGCCCCAGGAGTAGCCTAAGCCAAGAGATGTACTTCTTCCTCTGTTAAAGGACTAAGAAAATTTTGTGCTGTGAATTGCTTTATCAGTTTAGAAAGGCTTTTTCATGTAAAAACAAACCAACCAACCAACCCATCTTTGCTTGAGGAGCTTTCATAGGAGTTTCACAAAAACGATCAAATTATCCCCTCCAAACAGTGGTCTGGGACAACAAAGCAAACCTATGACATTTGCTTGCAAGCAGTCTACTAGGAAAAAAAAAATACTTAAAACTCTTTGGATCTCCCAAATATCCTTATATTAGTACTATCCAGTATAGGAACATAAGGAGTATTTGATTCTCCTATTTTACTGAAACTCCTTTAAAGTCCAACATTAGGTACTCAACAAAAACATATCCTCTGCCTCATGGACTGTCATTAATTGCTTACAGAGACTGTCAACACTTTTCTTGAGAAGGAAAGTCTGCAACTGTCCCATAGCACTAAACATCCCTAGGAAAAAAAACCCAAAACTTTCACTACTCAGTGCAGTCATCTGTACATCATTTCAGTCAGTACCTACTCTCCAAATTATTTTAAATACTCATTTGTTTCAGACCATGACTGCAACATTAGAGGTGAAAAGGAATGAGGACTTTCCCCCCCTCTCTGTGGCACTAGGAAAATTTAGCTATGTAAGGGAAATACAATTACAGAATTACCAAGAGAGTAATTATTGACCATTTCTTAATTTGGAAAAAAACTTAAATTCCATGTTTTTGTGGCTTCCTGATTTTACATCCAGTTGTGCTGCTGCTGCACCCTGCCCTGGGATAGCTAAAGCAAGCTGTTCTCCTACAGTCACATCTACAACATGCTGCAAGATTTAATAGTCTCTCATGAAAAGAGATATAATATATACTAAAAACAGGACAAGAGACAATGGCCTCAAGCTGCAGCAGGGAAGGCTTAGGCTGGATATCAGGAAGGGTTTGTTTAATGAAAAGAGTGGTCAGTATTGGAACAGGCTGCCCAGGGAGGGGGTGGAATCACCATCCCTGGAGATGTTCAAGAAACAAGTACATCTGGCAGTTTGGGACATGGTCTAGCAGTCATGGACATGTTGGTAGAAGGTTGGATTTGATCTTAGCTATCTTTTCCAACCTTAATGAGTCTATAAACAAGCTGTAACAATAGGACAGGAAAAAAAAAAAAAAAGCTTCCAGAATTCCCTCTACAAACCCAACAGGGAAGCAATGCTAATATCCTTCTGCATTTCTCACCAGCTGAAGCTTGTCTCTTTCTCCACTGCCAATAACAAACATCCACCGAGAGCATTCTTCCTCATGCATGAAGGGAGCACATCCATTGCAGCCTCCAGGGCTCTGCAACCCAGCAAAGGCTCTGGAACGCTTTCACTGTAAAAGCCACAGGCAAGCCTCTGTTGGTCTTACCTAATCAGGGTGTTACATGAAAAATTAGGTTGTAGTTTTTTGGGGGTTTTGTTTGGTTGTTTTTTGTTTTTTTTTTCCCAGTCCCCAAATAAAGGAGACCTTCAGAAAAAAAAAACACAAGTAGTTTCTGGCAGAGGCAATCTCTTGATGTCTATCCCCAGTGCGCCTTTCTAAGGATCTTTATTTTAGGGTCTTCCTTCCCAACACTTATCTACCACCAGTTTTCACTTGTCTATTTCTTTGGCAGAAGGCAGCAGGCTCCTAGACACAGCTGCCAATCTGTGGCTCATTAACAGCTCACTGAGGCTTTTTGGCCTAATGCTTACAAGACCCTTGAAGATGCTGGCATCTTGGTGCTTGCCAGGTCCACTGGCCCCACTGAGTTGCCCTTCTGGCTTCCTGTAAACATCCAGGTCACCACAAAACCCTCCCAGTTTGCAAAACGTGGTGAGATCAGAAACAATGTCAGAGAATTGAAAATACTGCCTTTGAACTACTGAGCCCCAATCCACCATCCGGGGGAAAGACAGGCAGCAGAGACATTGCTCTCTTTTCAAGGATGGTATTTCTCCAGAATAACCTCTGGGGAGACAGCAGCCCTGCCTGCAACTGCAGGCAGCCACCATGCCTGGGCAAGGGCTCCCTGAACCCGCTCTGACATGCCAGCACCCTGCGCTTTCCCCCAGGTTGGTGAAGGCTGGGAGCACCTCTCTGGCAGCAGGCTGGCGCCTGAGGAGGCACCTCCAGTTGTTCCTTATCAGCTTTCTCCAAAACAAGTAAGGACAGGGGCACCCAGGATATGGCCCAACAAGCTTTTCTCAGCATTGGCAACTGTTGTTGGCAGCACAGGGATTTCAGACAGGAGGAGGCAATGAGAAAACAGAAAATGGGGAGAAAGCAGAGTGCAAGGACCTGGTGGTGGTCCCCATGTCCTCTGGGAGAAATGCACACATGGAGAACAGAGGCACGCTTGGAGCTTTTCCCTCCCCATTGTGGGGTCTGGGTTAAAAAAAAA
>VWZI01001239.1:0-19864 GCA_013396835.1 Psilopogon haemacephalus
TGGAGAAGAGGAGGCTCTCAGGTGACCTTCTTGTGGCCTTTCAGGGTCTGAAGGGGGCCTATAAGAAAGCTGGGGAGGGACTTTTGAAGCTATCAGGGAATGACAAGACTAGGGGGAATGGAGAAAAGCTGGAGGTGGGGAGATTCAGATTGGATGTGAGGAGGAAGTTGTTGAGCATGAGGATGATGAGAGCCTGGAATGGGTTGGGGCCACATCCCTGGAGGTGTTTGAGGCCAGGCTGGACGAGGCTGTGTACAGTTTAATCTGGGGTAGGGTGTCCCTGGGCATGGCAGGGGGGTTGGAACTAGATGATCCTTGTGGTTGCTTCCAACCCTGACGGATTCTAAATATATTCTTTCAATTTGATACCTTCTGGGTGCCTCCATGCCTCATTCTTGTGGCCATCTCATTGGTGCTTACCCTAATTCAACACACATTTGACCAGGGTTAGTATCTCTACCAGTACCAATTATGCCTCACATAAAACTGCCAACCAGGCTGACATTTCTCTGCCCTCCTCCCTGTTTCCTGCCATATTTATTAAATGATAATTACAAATACCCAAAATACTGCTCTGGGTGCTTGGTGAGTCACATGTGAAATGCAGCACCTGTCATTAGCAGGCTGTCAGGCAACTATTCCCTTGGCTTGGCTGCAGAAACACTTCAAAGCACTTGGCAAAGGCACCAACAAAGGAATTTCTGTCCCCATGTGCAAAGCCCTGAAATGGCAGATGGGCAACAGGTCATTCTTTACACCCAGTGGGAGGAGTACAGAAGGAGCAGCTGATATCACCCATCTTAGGAATTTTATTTGGGAATAAGATGAATTATGCTTTAAAAGCTCTGCCTCTGCACAGGGATGATAAAGAGAGTCCAGGTGGTCATCTCAGGTGGAGACATCACCATGGAAAATGAAAAAAAAAACAACCAAACAGTAGAGGTTTTATTTCTCCTAACCATGGAAGTCTCCAGGTGAGCTACTTGAATCCAGACTGATTGTCTGCTCCTCCCTTCTGGAAGCGACAGTTCTGGAGAGCTGATGTCCTCTCTGTGTGACCTGGAATGAGAACTACTATCGACCAGATGAGGACCATGCATATGGAGTCCAGATATTGGCATCTCTGTGTTCATAGTCACAGTTCAGAATGTGGCTCCCAGCACAAACTCTCCTCTCAGATTCATCTCATCCACCTTGCAGTGCCAAAGCACAAAGGTCCATTTGCATTGACCACACTTTCCTGCTTTGGCAGCCAGTGGAGAGAAAAACCACTGAGGGCACTGTCAACTTGTCCTTTTGAAAGGGGAGCTGGGGTTGTCTAGCCTGGAGAAGAGGAGGCTCAGGGCAGACCTCATTGCTGTCTACAGCTACCTGGAGGGAGGTTGTAGCCAGGTGGGGTTGGGCTCTTCTCACAGGCAACCAGAAACAGAACGAGGGGACACAGTCTCAAGTTGTGCCAGGGGAGGTTCAGGCTGGTTGTTAGGAGGAAGTTCTGCACAGAGAGAGAGATTGGCATTGGGATGGGCTGCCCAGAGAGGTGGTGGAGTCACTGTCCCTGGAGATGTTCAAGAAAGGACTGGATGGAGCACTTAGTGCCATGGTCGAGTGGATTGGATAGGGCTGAGTGCTAGGTTGGACTGGATGAGCTTGGAGGTCTCTTCCAACCTGGCTGATTCTGTTCTACTCCTATTCCATTCTATTCTATTCTTTTCAAAACTAGTGGGGCATGAAGGCAGCTCAGCTCCTAAGCACCAAAGTCAGGATTGGGTGGACACATTGGCACATCTCTGAAGGTTACTTATCCCATCCCACCTTGCAGATCATCATGGAGTAGAGAAAATCCCTGCTGTTTGTTTCTTTTTATCCACACTGAGTGCAGGTAGACATGGGAAAGAGAACTGTCATTGGGCATTGCTGCCTGCTTCTGAGTCATTTCTAGTGTAGTCTTCTTCAGGGCCAGATCCAAGTGCTCTTCCTGAGGTCTACCTTGTCTTTGCTGCAGTGTTTACAGAAGCCTCAGTTTTGCTGTCCCTCAGTTCAGGAATGAGAGGAACCTCTTTGAAAGAGTCCAGTGCAGAGCCTCAAAGATGATGAAGGGAGTAGAACATCTCCCTTGTGAGGAAAGGCTGAAGGAGCTGGGGGTCTTTAGCTTGGAGAAGAGGAGACTGCAGGGTGACTTCATTCATGCTTATAAAGGTGTGCAGGGCAGTGTCAGTAGGATGGAGCCAGGCTCTGCTCAGTGATGTCCAATGATAGGGCAAGGGGCAATGTGTGCAAGCTGGACCAGAGGAGGTTCCATGTGATGATAAGGAAAAAACTTTTTCATTGTGAGTATGATAAAATACTGAAACAGGCTGCTCAGAGAGGTTGTGGAGTCTCTTCTCTGGAGCCATTCAAAACTTGCCTGGATGCAGTCCTGTGTGACCTGCTCCAGGTAACCCTGCTCTGGCAGGGGTTGGACTAAATGGTCCTTCCAGGTCCCTTTCAGCCCCTGACACTCTGTGATTCTGTGTGATTCTGTGACTAGTTACAGAGTGCTTACATCCCTGCAGTCCCAAGGAGAGAGGAGATGCAGCAGGACCCTCAAGAGGCTGATTCCTTCTGTAGGAGAGCTGCTGATGATTCACAGCAGGAAGTACTGGCAGCTGGGTACAGGAGTGTAGGTGCCTGTGTGGCAGGAGGTAGGGTCTGAGGAAATAAGAAGGAATGGAAGGATGTGGACAGCATGAAGCTGAGTGTGAGATCCAACCCTTGGGTCTTGTTCTTAGGTGCCATCAGAGAAGTGGTCTGCAGCAGGAGCAGTGTGGGCAGCAGGGCCAGGGAGGGGATTCTGCCCCTCTCCTGTGCTCTGCTGAGAGCCCACCTGGAGTAGTGCATCCAGTGCTGGAGCCTCTGGGACAAGAGGGATGTGGAGATGCTGGAGGTGTGCAGAGAAGGGCCCTGAGGATGCTCAGAGGGCTGCAGCACCTCTGCTGTCAGCACAGCCTGAAAGAGTTGGGGCTGTGCAAGCTGGATAATAGGGGAGGCTCCCAGGTGACCTTCTGGTGGCCTTCCTGCATCTGAAGGGGGCTACAAAAAAGCTGGGGAGGGACTTTTGAGGCTGTGAGGGAGTGAGAGGAGTGGGGTGAATGGAACAAAGCTGGAGGTGGGGAGATTCAGATTGAATGTGAGGAGGAAGTTGTTGAGCATGAGAGTGGTGAGAGCCTGGAATGGGTTGCCCTAGGGGGTTGGTTGGGGCCACTTCCCTGGAGGTGTTTTTGGCCAGGCTGGCAGAGGCTGTAGGCAGCCTGCTCTAGGGTAGGGTGTCCCTGGGCATGGCAGGGGGGGTGGGACTGTCTGATCCTTGTGGTCCCTTCCAACCCTGACTGATTCTATAATTCTGTGATTCTAAGTCAGTGCTTTGTTCTGGGGGTTACAGGTAGGTGCTGCATTTGCATACATTTGGTGGTGTTACTCAGCCTGTGGCAGTTTGTATGCTGGCAGGTATCAAAGAATCACAGAACACCAGGCTGGAAGACTCCTCAAGGATCATCTGGTCCAACCCTTCTTGGCAAAAGCTCAGTCTAGACAAGCTGCCTCAGCACCCTGTCCAGCTGACTCTAAAAATGTCCAGTGTTGGAGACTCAGTCACTTCCCTGAGATGACTCCAGTGTTGGTTGTTCTTGTTGTGAAGAAAAATTTTCTTCTGTCCAGTGGGAATGCTCTCAGGAGTCACTTGCACCTATCATCCCTGTGAGATTTCTTATCAAAAGGGAACTTCCAGCTTCTTTGTAGCCACACACAAACACAGAGAGTACTTTGGACAGGGGTGTGAGGCTCATCAGTCAGATGGAGGAACTTGTACAGGTTGGTGTGGCAGGGAATGAGTTCAATTCCAGTCCTCTGATGAAGCAAGCCATAAAATCACAGAATCATCGAATGGTTTAGGTTGGAAGAGACCACAAAGATCATCCAATTCCAACCCCCTTGTGCCATAGTCAGGGACACCTCCTACTAGATCAGGCCGCCCAAGACCTCATCCAGCCTGGCCTTGAACACCTCCAGGGAGGGAGCAGACACAACCTCCCTGGGCAACCTGTTCCAGTGTCTCACCACCCTCACTGTGAAGANCATAGCAGAGCTGCTGCAGCCCTCTGATCATCTTCGTGGCCTCCTCTTGACTCTCTCCAGCAGTTCCATGTCCTTCTTGTACTGGGGGCTGCAGAGCTGCAGACAGTGCTGCAGGTGGGGTGTGAGGAGAGCAGAGCCAAGGGGCACAATCCCCTCCCTTGCCCTGCTGCCCACAGCTGCTCTTGCTGCAGCCCAGCACACAGTTGCTGTCTGGGCTGCACTCACACTGCAGCCTCATCTTCAGCTTCTCATCCACCCAGACCCCCAGGTCCTTTTCCTCAGGGCTGCTCTCAGCCATTCCCCACCCAGCCTGGAGCTGTGCTTGGGATTGCACTGACCCAGGTGCAGGACCTTACACTTGGCCTTGTTGAATGTCCTGAGGTTGGCCTGTGCACAGCTCTGCAGCCTGTGCAGGTCCCTCTGGATGGATCCTGCCCTCTAGCAAGTCGACTGTGCCACACAGCTTGGGGTCATCTGCAAACTTGCCGTGAGTGCACTGATTCCTCTGCCCATGGCACTGACAAAGATGTTCAACAGCACTGGTCCCAGCACTGACCCCTGAGGGACACCACTTGGCACTGGTCTCCCACCACAATACATATTGGTCATTGGTTCACACAGTTCAACCAGGCCAGTGGACATTTAGTTCACAATGGTGAGCCAACACCTTTCTGCCCTCTCTCCCAGGTTATCCTTATGTGGAGACACAAGCTGGAGAAGTGGAGCTCAAGGTAAGGCAAAAATTCAGTGAATAGCTCAGAGGATTCTCACTGGAGGTAAATACTCTCAGGAAGGAGCCTTGATCCTCTGAAACTGAAACAGCAGAATGTCTTAGCTAGAAACAGGTAAAAGCTGAGACAAAAGAAAGGTGCCAGTGCCTGGAGAGCTTATTAAACCTCTGCTGCTTACCTTCTCCTTTGCAATAAAAACAAACAAACCAACAGAACTGGACAGGCTCCCTAATTAGCCAAATGGGGGTGACTTACCTTCCAAGTTTTAATGAGTGGTGAAAAACATTTCATGCTTCAGCAGGGCCTGGCCCTGGCCTTTAGGCCAGGAGGGACTCCACACATACCTTTGAATCATTGCATCCAACCTGGCCAGCAGGAGCCTTGAGCCTTCTCATGCTGTTGTGGAAGAGTTGGAACTCTCTGTTGCCCAATGTGTGTTCAGGGGATCCATTGCAGTCCAACCTCTCTTCTGCAGTGCAGTGAGCTGCTCAGCTTCAGCACCAGAATTAGACCCAAGGGAAGGATGGACAAACAGATGGGCAGGCAGACACCACTGATTTCTTAAGAGCTTTAAAGATGAGCTTCTTCCTGTGCCGAGAGATGGATTTAAATGAAGTGACCCAGTTCAGCATGCAAGTATGTGGCCTTCCACAACCTCTAGTCAGATGAGATGGGTCAGCTCCTCTGGAGGCGATGATTCTTTTCATTTTTTTTTCAGGTTCCCAAGGGCTCAATAATCCTTCAGGGTCATAGGGTCATGTTGCAGTTTCTTCTATGATGTTCATTGAGTCCTCTTCCCATTTAACCTCAGAAACTTAAGCCAGTTGTGGACCTTCAGGATGTCTGACTTACTTCCCCAGTACTACCCCAGAGGACTGAGTATAAACACCTCCACTCCTTTGCTCCTCACCCAGCTGGTGGAAACACCTTAAGCATCAAGATATAGAAACCTCTCTGCGATAGGCACTACACATGACCAAGGGGATGTATACAGACCTCATTCTAGAATCATAAAATCATAGAATCAGCCAGGTTGGAAGAGACCTCCAAATCATCCAGTCCAAGCTATCACCCAGCCTTAGCCAGTCAACCAGACCATGGCACTAGGTGCCCCATCCAGGCTTTGCTTGAACACCTTCAGGGACAGCAACTCCACCACCTCCCTGGGCAGCCCATTCCAATGCAAATCACTCTCTCTGGGAAGAACTTCCTCCTAACATCCAGCCTGAACCTCCCCCAACACAACTGAAGCATCCTCTGGAGCCCTTTCCTGCTGTTGGGAACAGTAACCCCTGGAAGGAAGATGTTCTCTTTCCACCCCTAGGCTAGATGGGCCTGGGGCTACATGGTGGAGGGCATTACTCAGGTTTCCCCTTTGCCATTGTCTCTCTTCATTTGTGTGTGTGCAGCCTGGGAGTTTGCTACTGTCAAGGCTCAGGGTTGGGCTGGCCACCAGTGGAGTGCCAAAGGCTCTTCATGAACCCTTCTGCTTCACAAAGGGTAGAGATAGGGAGAAAGACTACTGGGGTGGGAAAGGAACTAACCCAGCTGGGATGGAAATGAGAACAATGCCCTAGGGCAGAGACATAGGGACACAAACCAGCCTGGAACCCAGCCCTGATGGCAATGATGGCACCACTGGCACCACTGCTGCTGGAGCAGGCACAGGGCAAGTCCCAGGCTGGACTCAGCATTAAATGGGAACCGGATTCAAGAGCTGGATTCTGAACCTGGAGCTGGATTCTGGAACTCCACAGGGGTAGAAATGGAAGGCAGAAGGGACAAAGTCCTACTGGGACACAGCTAGGGAAGAAGAGGATTGACCCTGGTGATCCTTTAGCTTTGTCTTGAAGATGCCATGTGTGGGCTGCAATCCCTTGGTGGGCAGTTGAGGGTCACCTACCCTTTCTGCTCCTGCTTGCAGGTGCCACCTCTGCAAGGTGCAGCAGAAGGTGTGGCAGTGCCCTTGGTCTGCACAAGAGGAAGTTCAAGTCAGAGCCTTTCTGCAGCCAAGCTTTGGCAGGAACTCTCCTCATCAGCTTCACCCTGCTAGAAGCAGCCCTTGGCAGTGCCAACCTGCCCTGAGCTGCAGAAAGTTCCTCATAGGTAGGGATATTCCTGCTGGAAAGCAGTTCCATGGAGAAAGACCTTGGAGTGCCCTTGGTGGGCATCAAGTTCTGCATGGGCAGCAATGTGCCCCTGTGGACAAGAGAGCCAATGGCATCCTGGGGGGCATCAGGAAAAGTGTGGCCAGCAGAGCTAGGGAGATTCTTCCCCTCCCCTGCTCTGCCCTGGTGAGACCACACCTGGAATAGTGTCCAGTTTTGGGCTCCCCAGTTCAAGAGGGACAGAAACCTGCTGGAGAAAATACAACAGAGAGTTATGAGGATGACCTGGGGACTTGAACACCTGTCCTGTGAAGAAAGACTGAAAGGCCTGGGGCTGTTCAGCCTGGAGAAGTCTGAGAGGGTATCTGCACAGAGAGGTGCTTGAGACCCCATCCCTGGAGGTGTTTTTGGCCAGGCTGGCAGAGGCTGTGGGCAGCCTGCTCTAGGGTAGGGTGTCCCTGGGCATGGCAGGGGGTTGGGACTGCCTGATCCTTGTGCTCCCTTCCAACCTGACTGATTCTATGATTCTATTCTATGACCTGAGGGGTGGATGTCAAGACGAAGGGGCCAGGCTCTGTTCAGTAGTGCCCAGTGGTAGGACAAGGAACAGTGGGGATAAGTTGGAACACAGAAGGTTCCACCTCAACGTGAGGAGAAACTTCTTTACTGAGAGGATGCCCTGTGTGATGCTGGGTGGATGATCTCTGGAGGTTCCTTCCAACCCCTAATGTTCTGTGATTCTGTTATTAATGCTTTGCTTCCCCCCAGCTTGCTCAGCAGCACCAGCCTCTGGCTTCCACTGTGCCACTGCAGGGAGCAGCCCACTCCCCTCCTCCTCCTCATGAGACCAACCAACTGAAAGCAATACCAAAGCAAAACACTCCAAAGGCAGGACAAGGTCACTCAGTCCCTCTGTGTCTGCTACTGGAGACATCAGGTCAGATGAGCAGAAGGGTGCTTAAAATTCCTGGGAGAGGACATCACCTGAAGATGTCCCAGGTCTTCTCTCCTTCATGGGGGAACAGTGATTCAGGAACAGCTCCCTGTGGTTCTCTGTCCTCACCAGTTCCTAGGTGACAGCACTTATTCCAAAGTTAAAGTCTGAAGGTGGAAGAGACTTTCTGCTGCCAGAAGTCACCAACTTCCAGCCTTTGCCACCCTGACTGCTAACCTGCTTGGCCATGGCCTCCATCCATCTTGCCTTCCTTTCTCTGTGTAGTTCAAGCTCATCTCCACAGAGACAGGCACCACCTTCACTGGGGGCAGATCCACAGCGTGGACAGGGCTTCTTGGCATTTCTCCATGGGTACAAAGATCTTTTGAGCACTGTGGAGGGGAGAAGCAACCTGTTCTGGAGGAGCAGGCAGTGCTGAGGAACCCCAACCACTGCTGTGTGGTACTGGACACAATGAAGGAGTTCTCCTCACTCTCCGAACTCTGCAGCAGCAAAGCATAATCCCTTGAGGGGCAGGAAAGAAAGGGTGCAGGAAACAGGAGCTGCGTTTCTACTTGCTGCTACCTGGGAGCTGTCACTGCTCTGCTGAGTTTAGGCTCTTTCTGGCCTGAGGAATCTGCAGCTTCGTGGAGCTCATGGCCAAAGAAGTGGAAAAGAGTCCTGCCACAAACACCACATCTTGTGATAGGTACAAGCAGTTGTGTTCATGCTCACCTGTGTGGATTTCCAGCCACATTTGTCCCCACCATGCATCCAGAGAAACCTGTCAGACACATGTGTGCATCTATCAAGCACAACTGCCTGCAGTTCCTCCCTGTGGATTCAACTGGGCACAACCTTGGCAGGGTTGGAGCACCTCAGGGCACCTCAAGGTCTAAAATATGGATTTGGTTGGGAATCCCCAGGCATGACCTAGAGAGTGAAGGAAGGCAGACAGTCTGGAAGATCTTTCCTAGGGTTGGTGATAGAAGGGGAAAGATTGAAATCCAGCAGTGCAGTCAGTCCACTGCCTGGGAAGAGAACAGTCAGAAAGGGCTGGGAGGGAGAGAGGAAGAAGCACAGGGCAAATCCTCACATCTGTGAGCCATCGAGTGCCTGATCAAGGATTGCATTCCTGGGGAGAGGGGGGAGGGGGGGTTGGCATTTCCTGACAATGGGACTAAGATCAACCCTTCAGATGTCCCCAGGCCAGTGGCCCTAGACTGTACAGGATCCCTCCAGCAATTGGTGTGAGTGTTCTGCCTGCAGTGATATGTTCCTGCCCCAGAAATGTTAGGAACCTTTATTCCAGCATTCCAGTGTCCACGAGGGAAGGAGCATGGCATAAACAAGGAAATGAAAAGGCACCAGGAAATGGAAGCAGAGCCCATGTCATTATCTGGGATGTCTCACATTTCAGAAGAGCCTGTCAGAAAATTAATAACGCTGCTGGGGCCACCTCTGGGCCTGGGGCAGTGAGGGACCAGTATAAAACCCAGTGCAGGGGCTGGGGCTCTCACCCACTTCACTCTGCTTCTCCTCCTTGGGAACAAGGTGAGTTCAAAACCCCTTCCCCTAGTCCTACAGGAGGAAGCCATGTCTCAGTGGGCATGTCAGATAATGCTGGCTCTGTCCTGTGCTGGGGCTTGGGGCTCTCTCTCTCTGGAGGAGAAGCAGGGAAAAGATCTACCATGCAGAGAGACTGGCACTGGGTTAAGGGGTGGTCTTGGCTAGTGTGTTGGTTTGAACTAATTGGAGGATTTGAGTGAGAAATTAGACTATAGGCTGAGAGAGTTAAACACAGTGTGTCACTTCACCAAGTTTTACTGAGAGAGAAAAAAGAAGTTGTTTTTAAGAACTGTTCTGAAAACAGTCAGCAGATGGCTTCTGTCTGTTCTGGCTATGGCTGCTTCTCTTGCATGGTCTCCTTTGTCTCTGTCTTTTAGCTAATTCAGAGTAAAACTACTAACTCCTTTCTACTAATCCCCCTGGCCAATCTACTTCAGCTTATCTGCAGCATCAACAGGTGGTGAGATAAGACTGGGGAAGAGGGGAAAAGTGGTAGGGGGTGGTTGGTTACCCCTCTTGGTCTCCAGGAGGTCTCTTTGGTCTCCGGGAGGGCTGTGGTGTCTGTATTACCTTTTCACTGTATATATCTGTAAATATCTGTTATACCTTGTAAATATTTGCTTGTATATTGTGCATTGCTGTAAATATAAAGCTTCATTTATCAACTTCCAGTGTTTTTGAGTCCTAGCTGGGGTTTACAAAAGGTGGGGGGCAGGGAACTGCAAAACCACTACAGCTAGAAAGAGCTTTCCTGGCCCTGATTCTCCTTGCTTGGTGCTCAGAAGAACAGGCAAAGAGGCATGAGGACCTCTCTGCAGCTCCCTAGGCAGCCTCCTTCATGGCAGCAGGCAGGCTGCTCCTCACACCCCTCTGTGTTTCTCTCTGTGTTCTCTCCTAGGTTCATCTCCAGCCTCAAAGCCATGTCCTGCTGCAAGCCCTGCGAGCCCTGCTGCCAGCCCTGTGGCCCAACCCCTCTGGGCAGCAGCTGCAATCAGCCCTGCTGTGTGAGGTGCCAGGACTCCATCGTTGCCATTGAGCCCTCCCCTGTGGTGGTGACCCTGCCTGGACCCATCCTCAGCTCCTTCCCACAGAACACTGTTGTGGGCTCCTCCACCTCTGCTGCTGTTGGCAGCATCCTCAGCTGTAACGGAGTCCCCATCAACTCTGGGGGCTTTGACCTCTCCTGCATCACCAACCGCTACTGCTGCAGGCCCTGCTAAATCCACTGGTGACAACCAAGACAGAAGGACCCCCCCCGGAAGCTAGAAGATGCTGTTGATCCAAGGAAAGAACATTGGGTTGTCACTTTCAGAGGGTCTGCAGAGGAAGGCAGCAAGAGCCAAGTCTGCACTCTGAAAACCTGACCCATGTGTAACTTACCTGCTTCTCACTCCTCTTTCTCTCTCTTTTCTTTGTTGCTTTCTGCTCCCCAGGGCCATGGCTTTTCTGAAGCCTGCCCTAGAGGAGTTTGCTGCCTCCCTCCCTTTGTGGTGCAGACAGTTGGGCACCTTTTACACACTCCACTGTCGCCTCAGGTCTTGGCTTTTGGCTCAACTGGTGCTTCCTGCATCAGAACCTCCACTGCTTCACCTCGTTTCTCTCTTTTAGCTCATTAAAATTCTACTGCAATGCCACCTGAGCCTCCGTGTGGTCTTTCCCTCTCAGGATGTCATCACAAGCTACCCAGGAACAAAAGCATTGTTCTGGGCAAATCAAGATGACATAAGAGCACACTTCACCATTCCGAGAGGAAGGAAGGGCAGGGGCACACTGCACTGGGAAGCTTTGTGCAGTGTCCCATGGACCTGAAGAAAAGGTCCCCAAATCAAAAATCAAAAAGGCCCCCAGCACAAGAAGGACATGGAACTGCTGGAGAGAGTCCAGAGGAGGGCCACAAAGATGCTCAGAGGGCTGCAGCAGCTCTGCTATGAGGACAGGCTGAGAGAGTTGGGACACTTCAGCCTGGAGAAGAGAAGGCTTCGAGGAGACCTTAGAGCAACCTTCCAGTATCTGAAGGGGGCTATAGGAAGGCTGGGGAGGGACTGTTCACAAGGTCTTGTAATGACAGGACGAGGAGGAATGGGTTCAAACTGGCAGATTTAAACGGGATGCTAGGAGGAAGTTCTTCACAGTGAGGATGGTGAGACATTGGAACAGGTTGCCCAGGGAGGTTGTAGAGCACAGAGAGTGAGGAGACACTGGCACAGGTTGGGAGGTGGGTGGGAGACACTGGCACAGGTTGCCCAGGGAGGTTGTGGAGCACAGAATCACCCAGTGTGATCAAAGATCACATTGGGTGATTCTGTGCTCCACAACTTCCCTGGAGATGTTCAGGACCAGGCTGCATGATGTCTTGAGCATCCTGATCTAGTGGGAGCTGTCCCTGCCTATGGCAGGGGGTTGGAACTGGATGATCTTTGAGGTCTCTTCCAACCTAAACCATTCTATGATTCTATGATTTTTTTTCCCTCTGAGGGTGACAGGACCCTGGAACAGGCTGCCCAGGGGAGTTGTGGAGTCTCCCTCTCTGGATATATTCAAAACCTGCCTGGATGCATTCCTGTGTAATCTGGTATAGGTGATCCTGCTCTGGCAGGGAGGTTGGACTGGATGAGCTTTCGAGGTCCCTTCCTCAAAGCTCATGAGAAGGGGAGAATCACAGAATGTCAGGAGCTGGAAGGGAGATCTTTGAGGTCTCTTCCAACCTAAACCATTCTATGATTCTATGATTCAAAGCCAGAGTGGAGGAGACAGGGAACTTGGGCAGAGAAGCACAAGAAGAAGTCAGTGGCCACAACGCAGTTCAGTGTGACAGTGGAAGAGAGCAGGGCTGCCTGTCAGTGGAGGATGAGAGCAGCTGCACCTCAGTCACTGGATTTGTGCTGCCAGAACACAAATCTCCAACAGCAGCAGAGGAGAGAGAAGTCCCTCAGGGACACAGCTGTGGAACAGGAGCCCAAGTAGACCAGAAGAGACTGTAAAGGTTTAAGCCCACCTGGAGCCTTCTGACTCCTCCCTAAGGATGGTCTGACCTGCCCCCAGGTGTCATGTTTAGCCCCCTCCCACTTCCTGCCAGGGTCTGTTATAAAAAGAGGTGGACAGGTTGTGTCCTCTCTCTCTTGCCCTGCCTGCCTGTCTGGTTCCCTGCTGCCTTGCTGCTGAGCACCACATGCTCTCCAGCCAACATGTGGGGGATAGCAACCATTTCACCTTTGGAACTTTTGACTAACTGCTTTTCATCACCAAAAAAAGCCTGCATCCCGCTTCATCCAACATCAAATCATCCATCCCAGCATTTGGACTCAACTTGCATTTCCACAAGTCATATTTCTATTTCATATATTCTGCTCCCTTTCCCCTTTATCATCTGTAATTCCCCTCATTCTCCATACCCTGTTGTATGACCCCTGTATTCTGGGTGTGTCCGTCCCCCCCCGCCTTTTTTTCCCCCCCCACCTTCTGTAAAAGCCTGCATCCTGCTTCATCCAACATCAGATCATCCATCCTAGCATTTGGACTCAACTTATGTTTCCACAGGTCATATTTCTATTTCATATATTTTGCTCCCTTTATCATCTGTAGTTCCCCTCATTCTCCATACCCTGTATTCTGTTCCCCCCTTTATTTTGTTCCCAGCTTTTGTAAAAGCCTGCATCCTGCTTCATCCAACATCAAATCATCCATCCCAACATTTAGACTCAACTTACATTTCCACAGGTTGTATTTCTATTTCGTATATTTTGCTCCCTTTATCATTTGTAATTCCCCTCATTCTCCATACCCTGTGTTCTGTCCCCCCCCTCTTTTTTCTCCCACCTTCTTTAAAACTCTCCTTACCTCCTATTGATTGTTAAAGTTTTATATATTTTTTACTTCCTAATCAAATCAAGTATTTATTGGGCTTTTGAGCTCAAGGTGAGGCTAGCCTAAACCTAGTACAAGATGTGGAGAATATTTCCCCAGTACAAGAGAGATGTGGAGAATATTTCACCAGTACAAAACATGGAGAATATTTCACCAGTACAAGACATGGAGAATATTTCATGGAGAGAGAGAGAGCAAGGAAGAGGAGGATGAGTAAACATCATGATCTAGACCCCATGGCCAAGTCCTGGGCAGTGCCTGCTTCTGTAATGGCTCTGTCAAAGGGCCCAAAGACAGTAAGGCAGAGTCAGGTCACAGAGACATTGACACGAAGCAAGGTGCCAGTCCTGAGCAACAGAGCAATGGGGCACACTGGGACATTTCATGCCCCAGCAGAGAAGTCTTTCATCCCTTGGGCCTCTGGTGAATTCCCTGGTATGTCCTTTTGTCCTCAGCAGTGCCAAGGTGAGGGCACCTCTCTTGAAGAGGCTGTTCTGCAGGTAGATTAGCAGCTGAGAATCCTTGGATGGATCAAGGACCTCAGGATGGGAAGGAGCTTGGCCTTTCCCATAGGAAAAGGTTTCCCATAGGAGGGTTCCTTTCCACAATGGAAGGGAACCCTCCAGCACTTCAGACACACCTTAGGGCAGCAGTGACTGTGCTCCTGCCATGGAAATTCTGGGAATTCTCATTCCAGACCTCAGAGTAAATGTCCAAGGGGGAATGCACATGGCATAAAGGCAGGAATCAAAGAGATGAAGGCAGAAGTCTGGGCCGGAGGCCACATTGTCAGCTGCTATGATTTGCACCTCTTAAGAGCCTCAAGCAGCTCAGTATTTTCTCAAATGACTCTTCCAGGCCTGGAGCAGTCCAGGACGAGGTCAACACTTAACTCTCTCATCTGCTTCACTCTCCTTTCCTCCTTGTGGAATGGGTGAGGTGGAAGCTCTGTTCTCTTCCCCCAGGATATGATCTTGCCTGAGCAGATATCTCAGCTCAGTTCTGTGAGGGGTGGAGCTGCCTGTAATGGAAGCTGGCAGTGGGTGAAAGGTCCAGCGTGAAGAGACATCGACGATTCCATGAAGTGGATTCTGATCTCTGAGCTACACAGAAGC
Source organism: Psilopogon haemacephalus (assembly GCA_013396835.1). NCBI lineage: Eukaryota > Metazoa > Chordata > Aves > Piciformes > Megalaimidae > Psilopogon > Psilopogon haemacephalus. Next base: position 14,432 of record VWZI01001239.1, read on the forward strand.
TCTCTTGGGCCTGAGTACACCTTGAAGGGCCAATGGGACCTGAAAAAACAAAACAAAAAAAAAAAAAGGAATTGTATCATAGAGTCATAGAATTGTTCCAGTTGGAAAAGATCTCTATGATCACAAAGTCCAACCATAACACAACATCGCCAGGGCCATTAAGCAGTGTCACCAAGTGCCATGCTCATATGTTTGAACACCTCCAGGGATGGTGACTCCACCACCTCCCTGGCAGCCTGTTCCAGTACCTGACCATTCTTCCAGGAAAGATTTTTTTTCCTCCTAATATCCAAACGATGCCATTTCCTCTTGTCCTGTAGCATGGCATTAGGCAGAAGATACCAATTGCCACCTGACTCCAGCCTCCTTTCAGGGAGTTGTAGAGAGCAATGTAGTCTTCCCTCAGCCTCCTCTTCTCTTGACTAATCAATCCCAGTTCCCTCAGCAGTTCTGCTTAGGACCCCTCATACATTACAGAATCCTAAAACTGTCAGGGCTGGAAGGGACCTCAAGAACCATCCACTTCCAACCCCCCTGCCATGGGATCACACTAGATCAGTTTGCTCAAAGCCCCATCCAGCCTGGCCTTAAAAATTCTGGGGATGAGGCTTCCACCGCCTCCCTGGGCAACCTGTGCCAGTGTCTCACCACCCTCATGGTGAAGAACTTCTTCCCAACATCTAATCTGAATCTCCTCACTTCTAGTTTTGCTCCATTCCCCCCAGACCTATCACTATGTGACACCCTAAAAAGTCCTTCACCAGCTTTCCTGTAGGCCCCCTTCAGATATATGCTCCCCTGCATAGCCTCTCCCTCCTCACACATCTCATTCTGGAATGACAGGCTGCTCCTCATCCAAACCCATGCTCTTTGTCCCATGTAGACCTCTGGTCCAGAAACATGTTCTGCTATGAGCAGTGCCTGTGGTCACTGCCATGCTGGCTCTGCTATCAACACCTATGTGATGGTTTGGGGCTAATTGGAATAGTTTAATGAGAAGCATCCATCCCCACCCTGGCCAATTTTCCCTGTTTACCTGGCATGTGAGGCAGATTGTGGGACAAGATTAGAGGCTGGGAGAAAGTGGAAGGGTGGTTGGGTACCCCTCTTGGGGACTGTGATCTCTGGGATGGGCATTGTGCTTCAGTATTACTTTTAACTTGTCTATTTCTGTATATAGCTGTAAATATTTGTCATCTGGTGTCTATATCTGCTTGTATATTGTGCTAAGCTGTGAACATATAACTTCAGTCCTTAACTTCCATCTGGCTGAGTCTAGTCTGGGTGAATTCAAATGTGCTGGGGGGAGGGGAGGAGTAACACCCAAACCATGGAGTACTGCATCCAGTTCTGGAGTCCCTATTACAAGCCCCTGGGACAAGAGGGATGTGGAGATGCTGGAGGTGTGCAGAGAAGGGCCCCGAGGATGCTGAGAGGGCTGCAGCACCTCTGCTGTCAGCACAGCCTGAAAGAGTTTGGGCTGTGCAAGCTGCAGAAGAGGAGGCTCCCAGGGGACCTTCTGGTGGCCTTCCAGCATCTGAAGGGGGCTACAGAAAAGCTGGGGAGGGACTTTTGAGGCTGTGAGGGAGTGAGAGGAGTGGGGGGAATGGAGCAAAGCTGGAGGTGAGGAGATTCAGATTGGATGTGAGGAGGAAGTTGTTGAGCATGAGAGTGGTGAGAGCCTGGAATGGGTTGCCCTAGGGAGTTGGTTGGGGCCACTTCCCTGGAGGTGTTTGGGGCCAGGCTGGCAGAGGCTGTGGGCAGCCTGCTGTAGGGTAGGGTGTCCCTGAGCATGGCAGGGGGGTTGGAACTGTCTGATCCTTGTGGTCCCTTCCAACCCTGACTGATTCTATGATCACACCCTGCCGGCCAACAGCTCCGATGAGCCCTAACAAAGCAGAGCCATGTCAGACTCACCCACTACCAGCCCATGGCTCTCCCTTGTGTCTCCAGATTTCTCTGAGAAACACTGTTATCCATGACCACTGGGGAGAGCATGTGGAGACAGAAGGAGCATACAAACGCCCAGGCTGGGATGCAGCAGAAATTTAATGAGTAGAAAGAGGGAAAAAGATGATCTCAGAATGAAAGAGAAAAAAGAGGTTCTCGGAGGGGAAGCAGCATCAGGAATACTCAGGAGACTTAGTCCCTTCATCAGGAACAAGTTGCTACTAAGCATTTGCTTACCAAAAAAAGGAGACGGCTGACAGGAAGCTCCTTTGATGGGGATTACCACAAGCTACAAGACCAGAGAGAAAAGAGGGGGAGGAGCAGGTAAGATAGACAGGAGCCATGTTGCAGGGAGCCCAGCTGAGCCCTCACTGCTGCCTGTGCAGCTGCAGCCGTGGATGCTGAGTCCCTCTGAAAGCCAAGTCCAGGATGTCCATGATCAGTCCACTAGCATCTTGAGGGTTGCAGAGAGTGCTGCTGTGGGGCTGCCTGTGGCAGCTCTAGCAGGGGGGGCAGCTCCTGCCACAGTAGCCACTGCCCAGGCAGGAGAGGTCCAAGCCCCCAGAGCTGATGGGCACCCCCTGAGAGCTGAGGATGCTGCCAACGGCCGCCGAGGTGGAGGAGCCCACGGCAGTGTTCTGTGGGAAGGAGCTGAGGATGGGTCCAGGCAGGGTCACCACCACGGGGGAGGGCTCAATGACAATGGTGGAGCTCTGGCACCTCACACAGCAGGGCTCATTGCAGCTGCTGGCCAGAGGGGTTGGGCCACAGGGCTGGCATGGGTTGCAGCAGGACATGTCTTGGAGCTGGAGGTGAACCTGGAGGAGAGGACAGGGAGGAGCAGGGAGCTGGGTGAGGAGCAGCCTGTCCAGCCAGCAGCAGACAGCCAAGGCAGCTGCTGACTGCAGGGCTGGAGACTGTGCATGGAGGTCCACAGCCCTCTTGCCTGCCCTGCTGGGCACGGAGCAAAGAGAGGCAGCAACAGGACAGCTCTCTCCTAGCCACGAGAGCCCAAGAGGCCACTCAGCCCAGACCCAGCCCCTCTCCACTCCAAACCTGCCCCACGCTTCCCCTCCCAGCACAGGCAGCCCCAAGCCCCACTCCAGCCTACAGCTTCCAACTCACTTGCTTGGGAAGGAGCAGGCAGGCAGTGAAGGGATGGAGAGTGAAGAGCTGCCATGGCTTTTATACTGCTGCTGCACTGCCCCAGGGCCCAGCAAGCCTCTGTGCAGCTCATCATCTTCAGAGAAGCTCCCCCAACATGCAAATCATCCCAGCTAATGACACAGGCTGTGCTTTGGTTTCCTGCATGGCTGCCTTTTCATTTCCTTCCTTGGCCATCACCTCTCCTTCTTCAAGGCTCCTTTCCAGGGCTTGTGTGGAAGCTCCAAGGATTCCTGGGTCAGGACTGAATTGCTGCCTACAGAAGATGAGTGCCAGGTGCTCCAGGGTACACATGCCAGCTGCAGCCATTGGCCTGGGGCACTCCTGTGGGCTTCTTTGCAGGAAGGGCTCTGCTGCTCCCTGCCAGGCCATCCTCAGCAGGATGCCAAAGGTCTCCTGAGTGGGACAATTGGCCATGTGCCTTTTCTGCAAGCCTCCAAGGCCTTTCCTTTCATGCCTGGCTGTTGCCTCTGCAGGTGGTTGATCAATGGTGCTGCTTTGGCACTCTTCCTGCTAATGCTGCTGTGGGGAGTCCTTGGTGTCCTGCTGGAACTTTGCACTTTCTGGGTCTCTCAAGTTATCCTCATCAACACCAACGTCAACACCAACAATGACACCATAATTGCATCTGGGGCCTTGTTCTGCCTCAGATGGCTCCACCTCTGCTCTTCCAAGGGGATTCCCAATGTCTTCTTGGGCCAATCTACAGCTCTTCACATGCAGTGATGAGTTCTGGCTGGCTGGCTCACATGTGCTCTCTGGGGCTGTGTGAAAGGAAAGTCCATAGAAGTGTGAGGAAATACTGAGAGTGGCCAAGGCCAGATCTTGTCAAGGCATCTTGTGCAGTCTCCATCCATGCAGACATTTAGGACCAGACAGGACAGTGCTCTTATCAAGCTGCTTTCAGCAGGAGGTTTGGACTTGATAATTCCAGAAGCATCTTCCAAGCTGAAATGTCCTGAGTTCCTGGGCCTTGGTGATCATCCACTCATTGCTATGATGCTCAAGTTCCAATGAAGTTCTTGTTTGTGGAGAAGCCTCTTTGCCATCTCTGTTGCCTTACACTAGCCCCAAGGATTCCCAGGGTCATATCAGAAGGTCTCTGCTACTGGGGTGTCAGGCCTTGGGGCTGGGGCCACTGTCCCCTGGTTGATACCTGTGGCACTCACCATTGCCCAACCACTGTCCCAGTGACATTGGAAGCTTTTTCTGGGAGGTGTTGCCCAGAGCTGTGCTCAGAGCTGCTGCACTGTGATGTGTTCTTTGTCCCCAGTGGTACCACTCTTTCCCTGCTCTGCTGCCTGCCCTTGTTTGACTCCTGTAGGGTAACTCAGTTCTCCAACTGCAGCAGACATAAGAAAAGGAAAACAATGTTTGAAGGACTGGGAAAATCAGTGGAGCCAATTTGTGATCAAAGTCCATCCCATTACTAAGCACTGCTGACAGGTGGTGAGAACTGTGAAGATACCTGATAGCTTCTCTGCAGGCCAGCAGACATTTACTCCTTTTTCATGCCCACTCCTATTGCTGTGGAGAGGAACCTGTCCCTGTTGGACATCTCAGGTACCTTCATGATCCTCACTCTTCTTGGCTAAAAAAAAGGATGTGAAGCTTCCTAGGTCTTTCCTCATCTTCTCCTTCTGTAGATCAGTGGCTTGAGTACAACCAGGATGAGAGTGAGAAAAAACAACAGAAAATCACTGAGAGAATTTCCCATGGCAGGGCAGGAGCGAAGCTTGCTGTGGCAGGTCAAGGACCCAGACACAATGATGGTGGTTGGAGGGGACAACAAGAAAGAGTCCAAAGAGCAGAGGATACCAAAAAGTACACCAAGGCAGCAGTATAAGGAAGAGTGGCAAAATGTGCAGAGCAGACAACCTGCCAAGAGGCAAGGGTGAAGGATGATCAGAGAGAGCTTATTGGATGGGCAAAGGGATTGTGCTGGTTTGAACTAATTGGAGGATTTGAGTGAGATATTAGACTATTGGCTGAGAGAGGTAAACACAGGATGGCACTGCACCAGTTTTACTGAGAAAGAAAAAAAAAATGTTTTTAAGGCTTTGTACCCAAACACAGCAGATGGCTTCTGAGCAGCTGCTCCTCTTGCATGGTCTCCTTTGTCTCTCTGTCTTGATAGCTAATTCNTCTCTCTGTCTTGGTAGCTAATTCAGAGTAAAACTACTAACTCCTTTCTACTACTAATTCCCCTGACTGATCTACTTCAGCTTATCTGCAGCATCAACAGGTGGTGCGATAAGACTGGGGAAAGGGGGGAAGGTGGTAGGGGGTGTTTGGTTACCCCTCTTGGGGATTTTGGTC
>VWZI01001241.1:4223-14830 GCA_013396835.1 Psilopogon haemacephalus
CCTCCCTGGATGTGTTCAAGGCCAGGCTGGATGAGGTCTTGAGTGACCTGATCTAGTGGGAGGTGTCCCTGCCTATGGCACAGGGGGGTTGGAACTGGCTTAGCTTTGAGGTCTCTTCCAACCTAAACCATTCTATGATTCTATGATTCTATGATCTCCTATCTATTTTATCAAACAATTTATATTATTTTTATCCCATTTTTTTCCCCCTAATAAATAAACCAAACCATTTACTTTTAAAAACAAAAGATCAAAAATATATCTCCTGATCCTCATTTCCCCCCCAGAAAGAGAACTATTTTGATTCAATGCAATCCAAACTTGCTTAGTAAATACAGAATCTGGAGCCCAGCTGTGCTCCTGGGAGTTTTAATTTCCAAGTGTGGTTTTAAACTCGAGGGGAATTTTGCATTTCTGCCTTTGGAGCTGAAACAGGCCCAGAGTTTCACTTGCACTAAGTGGCTGGAAATCAAAGTGCTGTCATGGAGTTGAAGCTATTTTTTTTTCTCCCTTTCCATCTGCTCCTTTCCAGTGCATCTTTCTTTTTCTGGGTTGTTTTTTTGGTGTTTTTTTTTTGTTTGTTTGGTTTTTTTTTTTTTTTTTTTTTTTTTTTTTTTTTTTGTTTTGGTTTAGGTTTTTATTAAAAAGTTATTAGTTTTNTTTTGTTTTTTTGTTTTGTGGGGGTTTTTTTGGTGAGTGGCAGCATAATAACTGCTGGACCAATTAATGCCCTTCCAATTCGACTGGCAGTGAAACGTTTTGCTTTGCAGAGGTTTGTCCTGCAGTGAAACTTTGCCTCAGTTATTCCAATCATCTACCCAGCAGCAAAGGGGAAAGCTGCTTGGTCATCAGCAGCTCAATGGAAGGGGCTGCCTATTCAGGATGGAGAGCTGGCAGCATTCTAACCAGCATGCAGTTATAAATAGGAGAAGAGCAATCATTTATTTGCTGCCTGCATGCAAGGATCCTTTCTGATGCAATAAAAGCCACTTCCCTGGGCTGAGATGGGGAGCAGGGATGGGCTTTGGTGAGGGACATCTTCTTAGAGTCAGAGAATCTGTCAAGGTTGGAAGGGACCACAAGGAGCAGCCAGTTCCAACCCCCCTGCCATGCCCAGGGACATCCTACCCTAGATCCCAGGGACCCACAGCCTCTGCCAGCCTGGCTGCAAACACCTCCAGGGATGCAGCCCCAAACACCTCCTTTCTAATATGAGTGAAAACAGAATTACCCTGGCTAACTGGAAAGGTCTCTATGTTTAAAGCACACAGAGAATCATAGAACCAGTCAGTGTTGGAAGGGACCACAGGGATCAGGCAGTTCCAACCCCCTGCCATGCCCAGGGACACCCTACCCTAGAGCAGGCTGCCCACAGCCTCTGCCAGCCTGGCTGCAAACACCTCCAGGGATGAGGCTTCCACCACCACCTCCCTGGGAAACACATTCCAGGCTCTCAGCACTCTCATGCTGAACAACTTCTTCCCAACATCCAGTCTGAATCTCCCCATTTCTACCTTTGTCCCATTCCAGGCTCTCACCACTCTCATGCTCAACAACTTTCTCCTCACATCCACTCTGAATCTCTCCACCTCCAGCTTTGCTCCATCCCCTCTAGTCCTGTCACTCCCTGAGAGCCTCATCCAGCCTGGCCCCAAACACCTCCCTGCAGGGGCAACCCATTCCAGCCTCTCACCACTCTCATGCTCAACAACTTCCTCCTCACCTCCAATCTCAATCTCCTCACCTCCAGCTTTGCTCCATTCCCCCCAGTCCTCTCACTCCCTGACACCCTCAAAAGTCCCTCCCCAGCTATTTTGTAGCCTCCTTCAGATCCACAAGAAGGTCACCTGGGAGCCTCCTCTTCTCCAGCCTGCACAGCCCAAATTCCTTCAGTCTGTCCTGGAATGGTTATAAAGTGAGGGAGAGCAGGGCTGGATCTTAGGAAGAAATTTTTCATTATGAGTGTGGTTAGACTCTGGATCAGGCTGCCCAGGGAGGCTGTAGCTGCCTCCTCCCTGGTTGGCCAGGTTGGATGTGGCCTTAAACAACCAAGTCTAGTTGAGAGGTGTCCCTGCCCTTGGAAGGGAGGTTGAAGGAGATTACCTCCGAGGTCCCTTCCAAGCTCAGCCATTCTGTGACCTTCTGTGGTGGGCTCAGGGCGTGGCTGCAGTGCCCTTCCCGTTTTGCCCTGGGTCAACAAAAATGCTGCAGAGGACATCAAAGGCTGAAGCAGCTCAGAAGCACCCATCCCAAGCAAAACATATCTTCAGTGCAGTCCATGCACCTCCTCGGGCATGAATAGGAGCTCTTGCTGGGGTTGGGGATCTCCTTAGGGGACATAAATTGTTGTTGCAATCCCAAGCACAACTCCAGGCTGGGTGGTGAGTGGCTGGAGAGCAGCCCTGAGGAACAGGACCTGGGGGTCTGGGTGGATGAGAAGCTCAAGATGAGCCTGCAGTGTGCACACACAGCCCAGACAGCAACTGTGTGCTGGGCTGCAGCAAGAGCAGCTGTGGGCAGCAGGGCAAGGGAGGGGATTCTGCCCCTTGGCTCTGCTCTCCTCACACCCCACCTGCAGCACTGTCTGCAGCTCTGCAGCCCCCAGCACAAGAAGGACATGGAAGTGTTGGAGGGAGTCCAGAGGAGGCCACAAAGATACTCAGAGGGCTTCAGCAGCTCTGCTATGAGGACAGGCTGAGAGAGTTGGGACTTTTCAGCCTGGGGAAGAGAAGGCTGCCAGGAGACCTTAGAGCAACCTTCCAGTATCTGAAGGGGGCTACAGGAGGGCTGGGGAGGGACTGTTCACAAGGTCTTGTAATGACAGGATGAGGAGGAATGGGTTCAAACTGGCAGAGGGGAGATTTGAACAGGATGTTAGGAGAAATTTCTTGACAGTGAGGGTGGTGAGACACTGGCACAGGTTGCCCAGGGAGGTTGTGGCTGCTCCCTCCCTGGAGGTGTTCAAGGCCAGGCTGGATGAGGTCTTGAGCATCCTGATCTAGTGGGAGGTGTCCCTGCCTATGGCACAGGGGGGCTGGAACTGGCTGAGCTTTGAGGTCCCTTCCAACCTAAACCATTCTATGATTCTATTCTATTCTATCCTATTCTATTCTGCTCTAGTGGGAGGTGTCCCTGCCTATGGCACAGGGGGGTTGGAACTGGCTGAGCTTTGAGGTCTCTTCCAACCTAAACCATTCTATGACTCTATGATAAATCCCCATTAAAGGCTGGCAGTGGTTTTGTGAACTTGTCTGGCTCAAGGGCTGCCTTTATTGCCCGGGGAGAGTTGTCTGAGCAAGCAGCATCCAACAAACTCATTCTTCCTAACGTTTCCTTCCCGAAACATCTGTTAGCTAATTGGGTTTTTTCCACCTCCTTGCACCACCCTGGGTGGATCAGAGCTCATCGTCTCCGTTTCGCTGCTCTCCAGGCAGGCTGTGTATATTCTTGTGAAGCAAATGAAAAGCCAAGGTGGCTTTGGCAGTGAGTGAGTCACTTCAGTGGAGCCTGGGCTGGCACCGACTGACGGACAGAAACCTCTCTTTGAACCCTCCTGGTTTCCTGTAGCCTTTACAGGACCGTCTGTGGCAGTGCCACCGTCCCCAGCAAGCCTCAGAGCCCTCCCCCAGGGGCAGAGCACCCTCCTAACAAATCCAGCCAATTGACTTTCCTTTAACGACTTCAATTTTCTGCTTCCTCACGTCGGGAATGGAAATGTCACATTTTATTTTCCCCCACTGAAGTTTTACGATGATTACCCAGAAAAAGAAAAAAAAAAAAAAGAAGAAAAAAAAAGGGAATCTGCAGGGGCAGGAGGGTTGTTTTGTTTGCAGAGTCATCTGCTCAGGGTTGCAGCAGTCCCAGAGGAGAGCTGGCTGTGCAGCTCTGGAACTCCTGGTGTCTTTATTTGGCCCTGATGGGCAGCTGATATAGAATCATAGAATCACAGAATGGTTTAGGTTGGAAGAGACCTCAAAGCTCAGCCAGTTCCAACCCCCCTGTGCCATAGGCAGGGACACCTCCCACTAGATCAGGATGCTCAAAACCTCATCCAGCCTGGCCTTCAACATCTCCAGGCAGGGAGCAGCCATAACCTCCCTGGGCAACCTGTGCCAGTGTTGTCACCCTCACTGTGAAGAACGTTCTCCTCACATCCCGTTTAAATCTCCCCTCTGCCAGTTTGAACCCATTCCCCCTCGTCCTGTCATTACAAGACCTTGTGAACAGTCCCTCCCCAGCCCTCCTGTAGCCCCCTTCAGATACTGGAAGGTTGCTCTAAGGTCTCCTGGAAGCCTTCTCTTCTCCAGGCTGCAGAGCTCCAACTCTCTTAGCCTGTCCTCAGAGCAGAGCTGCTGCTCTTCCTGGCATCCTCTGCACTGGCTCCAACACTTCCATGTCCTTCTTGTGCTGGGGGCTGCAGAGCTGCAGACAGTGCTGCAGGTGGGGTGTGAGGAGAGCAGAGCCAAGGGGCAGAATCCCCTCCCTTGCCCTGCTGCCCACAGCTGCTCTTGCTGCAGCCCAGCACACAGTTGCTGTCTGGGCTGTGTGTGCACACTGCAGCCTCATCTTGAGCTTCTCATCCACCCACACCCCCAGGACCTGTTCCTCAGAGCTGCTCTCCAGCCACTCACCACCCAGCCTGGATTTGTGCTTGGTATTGCACCCACCCAGGTGCAGGACCTTACACTTGGCCTTGTTGAATGCTCTGAGGTTGGCCTGGGCACAGCTCTGCAGCCTGTGCAGGTCCCTCTGGATGGATCCTGCCCTCCAGCAACTCAACTGTGCCACACAGCTTGGTGCCAGCTGCAAACTTGCTGAGAGTGCACTGATTCCTCTGTCGCTCAGGGTTGGAAGGGACCACAAGGATCACTCCAGGAGGAGTGATTGAGGAAGCTGGGGATGGGTAGTGTGAAACAGGGGAGGCTGAGGGGAGACTCATTGCTGTCTACAGCTACCTGAAAGGACCTTGTGGAGAGGCTGCTGCTGGGCTGCTCTTACAGGTGACAGACAGGTTGGTCTCTTCTTACACTGCAACCATTCGTAGGGCTCCTGCAGAGCAGGTGACCAAAGTGCAGCCTTTCAGTGGCAGCAGCACAAGCGAGGGGGAGTGAAGAGCAGTGTGGGCAGAGAGGAGAAAGGGAAACATTTTCAGCTGAAGTTTCCTTCAGAAAAGTCATGCCAAACCTTACCCAGGGGCAGGATGTGTACATCGTATGTGTACACAGACGTTTTGTGTTCAGGTTTGGGTATCTCACTGCAAGAGAGGGATGTTGAGGTGCTGGAGCCAGTGCAGAGGAGCAGCTGGAGGCAGTGGGGAAGGGCTTGGAGAATAAATCTTAGGAGGAGTGATTGAGGGAGCTGGGGATGGGTAGTTTGAAACAGAAGAGGCTGAGGGGAGACCTCATTGATATCTACAGCTACCGGAAAGGACCTTGTGGAGAGGTTGCTGCTGGGCTCTTCTTACAGGTGATAGAACAAGAGGGAACGGCCTCAAGTTGCAACTGGGTAGGTTTAGACTGGACAGAAATAAAAACTTTTTTTTTTTTTTTTCCCAGGAAGAGTGGTCAGGGACTGGAATGAGCTGCCCAGGGAGGTGGTGGAGTCACCAACCCTGGATGTGTTTAAAGGTCATTTGGGTGTGGTGCTTGGGGACACGGATTAGGATACACCTTGCAGAGCAGGGCTCTGGGTTGGCCTTGGTGATCCTGAGGAGCTTTGCCAACTGGAATGTTTCTGTGATTCTCTAACCAAAGAATATCAGATGGGAGAGCCACTTAAATTCCTGTGCTGGAAAAGAAAAAATGTTGGCACCTGCCTTCTGGTTAAGGATTTGAAACAGAGAGGAGCATCTCCCAGCAAGCAACAGGAAGGGAGCTGTTAGAGCTTATCCCTGGATCTCTTCTCAGTTTTGGGGTTTCTTCTCTTCATTCAAGCTGAGTACTGCAAATTCTCAGCTGAGAGAGCCTCTTGAATGCCTGTGCTGGGAAAGAAAAAAGGTTGGCACCTGCCTTCTGGTTAAGGATTTGAAACAGAGAGGAGCATCTCCCAGCAAGCAACAGGAAGGGAGCTGTTAGAGCTTATCCCTGGATCTCTTCTCAGTTTTGGGGGTTCTTCTCTTCATTCAAGCTGAGTACTGCAAGTTTCCTCTCAGAGGTTGTGCTCAGTCTCCTTCCATGCACATCAGTCACTGCTGTTACTAGGAAACCATTGGGCTTTTCCTCTAAAGAGCTGTTATAAATAAGCACCATGCCATGAAATAAGATCCTTTGTATACTGCCTCGGTTTCCAACATCATTAAGATCAGGAAAAAATCTAATTTTGGCCTAATTTGCCAGGTTACATTAAATTATCTTGATGAATCATTCATGCTTAATTGGTTTGGACTGCAGCTTCATTGCATTCTGTGATCCTGAGAGTAAATTTGAATAAAGGATGAAGCAGGCTGGGTAAGGCTTTGCCTTTCCAAGGTCCTGTCCTACAGGAAAGAAAAAAACCCAACCCAGGCAACACTTCCTGTGCAAGGCAGGACACCATTCTGCTGGTGTCTTCAGGTTGGGAAGTGAGGGTTAAATTCATCTGGTGCTGACTTCAGAAGAACTGCAGAACACAGAATCATAGAATCATAGAATGGTTTAGGTTGGAACAGACCTCAAAGATCATCCAGTTCCAGCCCCCCTGTGCCACAGGCAGGGACACCTCCCACTAGAACAGAATAGAATAGGATAGAATAGAATAGAATCATAGAATGGTTTAGGTTGGAAGAGACCTCAAAGCTCAGACAGATCCAGCCCCCCGTGCCATAGGCAGGGACACCTCCCACTAGATCAGGTCGCTCAAGACCTCATCCAGCCTANTCTCCTGGAAGCCTTCTCCAGGCTGAAAAGTCCCAACTCTCTCAGCCTGTCCTCATAGCAGAGCTGCTGCAGCCCTCTCAGCATCTTCATGGCCTCCTCTGGACTCTCTCCAGCAGTTCCATGTCCTTCCTGTGCTGGGGGCTGCAGAGCTGCAGACAGTGCTGCAGGTGGAGCCTGAGGAGAGCAGAGCCAAGGGGCAGAATCCCCTCCCTTGCCCTGCTGCCCACAGCTGCTCTTGCTGCAGCCCAGCACACAGTTGCTGTCTGGGCTGTGTGTGCACACTGCAGGCTCATGTTGAGCTTTGCATCACCCCAGACCCCCAGGTCCTAGAGCTAACAGAGTTAGCTCTCTGCATGCCTGGAAATAGCTGTGCCTCCCAAGAGCTGCAGGATCCACACTCAGCCTTCCTCTGCTCTCTTAACCTCTTCAGGCTCAGATGTGACACAGAAAATATCCCTGAAGCAGGAAGCTTAGGAAGCTGTGCAACCCAAATTCTTCACTGCAAAAAACAAACAAACAAAACCCCCAAAAACCCCCAACCTTTTCCCTGTATCTTTAGTTACTGCTGGCACAAAACATACCTGTGGGGATGCTGCAGTACCTAAAAATGACCTCTGAAGTCCCCTCCAGCCTGAGGAGAAACTTGCTTGGTGTGAGGGTGCTGGAGGCCTGGCACAGGCTGCCCAGAGAGGTTGTGGAGTCTCCTTCTCTGGAGGCTTTCCCACCCCAGCTGGATGTGTTCCTGTGTGCCCTGCCCTGGGCAATCCTTCTCTGGCAGGGGGCTTGGGCTGGCTGATCCCTTGGGATGCCTTCCAACCCCTACCATTCTGTGATTCTCAGTGCTTTTCCTTTGCAGCTCAGCCCTCACAGCCACCATAGATTCTAATTCAGCTGGATGCAAAAGCTCCTTGAAGCAGCAAATGTTGAGACCTGGCATCTCAGTCAGGTTTTGATAGCCACTGTCAGCTTACCCTGGTGAATTAGCAGCAAAGACAGACATACAAACCTCATCCTGCTTGCTCCTGCTGGCACAAAACATACCTGTGGGGATGCTGCAGTACCTAGAAATGATCTCTGAGGTCCCTTCCAGCCTAAGGAGAAAGTTCCTTGGCATGAGGGTGCTGGAGCATTGGAGCAGGCTGCTCAGAGAGGTCGTGGAGCCTCCTTCTCTGGAGGCTTTCCCACCCCAGCTGGATGTGTTCCTGTGTGCCCTGCCCTGGGCAATCCTTCTCTGGCAGGGGGCTTGGGCTGGCTGATCCCTTGGGATGCCTTCCAACCCCTACCATTCTGTGATTCTCAGTGCTTTTCCTTTGCAGCTCAGCCCTCACAGCCACCATAGATTCTAATTCAGCTGGATGCAAAAGCTCCTTGAAGCAGCAAATGTTGAGACCTGGCATCTCAGTCAGGTTTTGATAGCCACTGTCAGCTTAACCTGGTGAATTAGCAGCAAAGACAGACATACAAACCTCACCCTGCTTGCTCCTGCTATGAAAGGCATTTTTATCACCATTAATGCGTCTCAGGGAATCCAATCTCTGGTTTTATTGTCTGCAGTGTCACCGAGATGCTCCCTTTATCCTGTTTTTCATTTATGTTGATGTTGTTTTCTCTCCTAGTCCCAGCATTGCACTGATAACTCATCTGCAGGAGGAACACAATTGGGTTGTTGTTGGTGTTTGTTTTTTTTTTCATGAAGCACTCAGCTAGAGCTGAACTTTTTTTCAGATGTAGGCTAGGACAAAGTTTTACCAAATCCAGTGAAAAAATCATTCTTGATTCCAGCCCCGCTGGGGGATTCTGCTGCTAGCTGCTTTGAAACCTTTCAGCAGGAGTTGAGCTCTTCAGCACTGGAGTCTCTGCTGTTAGAGCTACTCTTCAGTAGGTAGGAAAAAGCAGGATTTTGCATTCCTGCATGGAGTACATGAACTAAAGCCACTCTTAAACCATTATCCAAGGCCATTCTCAGTCCAGGCTTTAACATGCATGGCCAAAACATGGAGCCTACCCATTGCAGGAAGACAGACACTTTGGAAATGAATCAGAGAATGGTTTAGGTTGGAAGAGACCTCAAAGATCATCCAGTTCCAACCCCCTGCCATATGTTCTGTTACTGGCTACATCTCCACCTGAAAAGGGAATTTTGAGCTAGGGCAATGACCAGGTTACAGAACATAGGTTTATAGGACTCACCTTCTCAGTTGGATCATTGCCTTTGTGATGACTTCTCACAGGTGATTTCCCATCTTGCAAGTCATGGGTGGCTGAGACTCACACACTCATCTGACAAAAAAATATCACTGAATGCTACCTAGAATGGCTCAGGTTGGAAGGGATCTCAGAGAGCATCTCCTGCAGCAGCCCCCACCATGGGCAGGGACACCTCTCAACTAAACTCAGCTGCTTGAGGCCTCATCCAGCCTGGCTTTGACCAATGCTCAGAGGGCTGCAGCACCTCTGCTGTGAGCACAGACTGAAAGAGTTGGGGCTGTGAGGCCATCCAGAGAGAGCTGCACAGACAGAGCTGGGCACAGAGGAACCAAATGAGGTTCAACAAGGACAAGTGCAGAGTCCTGCACTTGAGGAGGAAGAATAAACTGCAGCAGGACAGGTTGGGAGGGGACTGCTGGAGAGCAGCCCCAAGGAGAGGGACCTGGGAGTGCTGGGGGAGAACATCCATGGCACAGCAATGTGCCCTGGGGGCCAAGAGGGCCAATGGGATCCTGAGGGGCATTAAACAGAGTGTGTCCAGCAGATCAAGGGAGGTTCTCCTCCACCTCTACTCTGCCCTGCTCAGACCTCATCTTGAGCACTGCCTTCAGTTTTGGGCTCCCCAGTTTCAGAGGGACAGGGATCTGCTGGAGAGGGTCCAGGGGAGGGCTGTGAGGATGCTGAGGGGACTGCAGCACTGCCTGGGGAGGAGAGGCTGAGGGACCTGGGGCTGCTTAGGCTGCAGAAGAAAAGACTGAGAGGGAATTGAATCAATGTTTATAACTATCTGAGGGCTGGGGGTGAGGAGGGGGGGGACAGGCTCTGCTCACTGCTCTCTGGGATAGGACAAGGAGCAATGGATGGAAGCTGCAGCACAGGAAGTTCCAGATCAACTTCTTGACTGGAAGGGTCCCAGAGCACTGGCACAGAGAGGTTGTGGAGTCTCCTTCTCTGGAGCCTTTCGGGGCCTGTCTGGATGCATTCTCTGTGATCTTGAAAACATGCATCAGGTCTCTAAGGCCCTTTACCAGCACTCCTAGGTTTCGGGGGTTTTTTTCCTTTCTTTTATCGCTGTGATTCTCTGTTTTTCCCCCCGCAGGTCACAACCTGGGCTCGACGAAGGTGTCTCGGGCGCAGACGTTCCCCAGCTACCCCTCGGAGCAGGGCGAGGAGCAGCAGCAGCAGGAACAGCAACAGCAGCAGCAGCAGCAGCAGCAGCAGCATCAGTCCCTCTCGCTGGCCAGCAGCTACACCTTCAGCTACGGCTCGGGCTTGGTGCAATGACAGCCGGGGGCGGGCGGTCGAGAGAGACGAGTCGAGTCCGGAGCCTTCCCGGGGGGCTGGGGAGCCGCCGGCCCCCTCTGCAGCCCACCATTTACGCTGTGAAAAAGCGACGGCGGCCAGCTCCGGCCGCGGCGGGCACCTGCAGAGGCGGCTCCCCCGAGGCGGAGGCTGAGTCTTTCTTTATTTATTTTGCCGTTCCTTTTCGTCGACCTCGGTTCAGAGAGGAAAAAGGGGTGTGGGGGGCGGGGTTGGGAAGGGGAG
>VWZI01001243.1:0-31761 GCA_013396835.1 Psilopogon haemacephalus
TGAGACTGCAGCCTCTGGACGTGAGACTGCAGCCTCTGAACGTGAAGCTGCAGCCTCTGGACGTGAGACTGCAGCGTCTGAATGTGAGACTGCAGCCTGTGAATGTGAGGAGAGTGCAGCCTCCGGATGTAGCCTGTAGCCTTTGAAGTGGAATGATCACAGGCTGGAGCCTGAGATGAACTCCTGCAAGAACTGGGATCAGGAGTCTTCAAGCCTTCCTCTTTCTCTGCCTTTTGTTTTTTCAGACTCAAAATGCTCTTTTTTTTTTTTTTTCTCTTCTTTGGGTTGGGGATTGTGCTGGAGAGGCTCAGCAACCCCCCAGTCATTACAGCACATTGGTCTGGGATCACTCAGGATGTGTTCGTGTGCAGCTCCAATTCCTGCTAGGTGCTGCAAACGCAGAGCGATTATTTTATTATCCCTTTGCTTCATGGTATATTAAAGGTTTCAAGAAAATCCAGGCAAGTGATCACAGAGCAGGCTGTCCTTGAAAGGTGTGCCAGGCTTTCCGGTGCATTTATCAGCTGGGCAACTCAAGGCAATTCCATGCTGGCATCAGATTGCACATCCAGGGGTTCAGAACCATTCCTTATATCCACAGTTATTTTATGTTCACCTCAGCTCCAGTGCTGAGGATTTGGGACCCCTGTGTCTGGCTGCATTGCATGCCCCTGTGTGTGTGTGATTCCACCCAGGAAGGACTGAATCATTCCAGCTGTTGCTGTAGTGCATTTTGTGTCCTTCAGGCCAGCCTGCCCCCTCCAGAAACTGGGGCAACTCTTTCCTGAAAGCTGGGAAAGTGATACCAGCCCCAAGGGTGTCATACTGTTTTGGCATCTCATCAGGGTTTCATATTCTTCCTCATCCCAAGCCTTTGGGTTTGTTTCCTTGCTCTGATTTTTCTCTCTTTAAAGGAGATGTCACATTTCTTCCGCAGCTGCTTGTGGCCACCAGTAAGGAAAGCACCCAGAGGAACCTGTGCAAACAGCTGCTGTAAGGCTGAAGTTCAAACAAATCCACTTTGACTTGTGCAGCTTAACTTTAGGCTTCCCTTTCTAGTAACCTGGCCTGAAAAAAATAAAGGTGTTGAGTCTTTACTGGGAGCTATCTCTGTAATATTAGAGGATAATATTAGAGGACATCCTAACTTTAGGCTTCCCTTTCTAGTAACCTGGCCTGAAAAAATCATAGAATCATAGAATGCTTTAGGTTAGAAGAGACCTCAAAGCTCAGCCAGTTCCAACCCCCCTGTGCCACAGGCAGGGACACCTCCCACTAGATCAGGATGCTCAAGACCTCATCCAGCCTGGCCTTGAACACCTCCAGGGAGGGAGCAGCCACAACCTCCCTGGGCAACCTGTCCCAGTGTCTCACCACCCTCACTCTGAAAAACTTCCTCCTAACATCCACTTTCAATCTCCCCTCTGCCAGTTTGAACCCATTCCTCCTTGTCCTGTCATTACAAGACCTTGTGACCAGTCCCTCCCCAGCCCTCCTGTAGCCCCCTTCAGATACTGGAAGGTTGCTCTAAGGTCTCCTGGCAGCCTTCTCTTCTCCAGGCTGAAAAGTCCCAACTCCCTCAGCCTGTCCTCATAGCAGAGCTGCTGCAGCCCTCTGAGCATCTTCATGGCCTCCTCTGGACTCTAATAAAATAAAGGTGTTGAGTCTTTACTGGTAGCTATCCCTGTAATATTAGAGGATAATATTAGAGGATGTCCTAACAAGAGCAGCTGCACCTTTCATCTGATGGGCCTCAAAATGTTGCCTGCTTGTTGAACACCAATTGCCCTGAAAGTGTTTTAATTGGGAGAGAAAACATATTCCAGTGATGAAGTTTCCATGAAAATTAGTTCAAACGCAGCTCCTCCTGCAGAACTCTCAGTGAGGGCTGAGCTGCCAGAGCAGAGTAAATGCAATGATGTTAATTCACCAGCACAGTCAGTGATGATGTAGGCCACTGGTAGCTGCTGGCCTGAGGAAACTGCCGTGAAAACAATTTGCACTGCCAATGGAAATTTGGGCTCTCTGCTCTGCTATGCCCAGGTGGCTGCTGCCCAAGAGTAGCAGAAGCTCTGAAGAGGTCCTGAGGAGATGCCAGAGGTGTGCAGCTTGCAGAAACATCATCATTACGTACTAATGACCACCACAGGAGCAGACACACAAGGGAAGGACAAAGCATTGCATCTCTCCTGCAAACAGATACAGGCTGGGAGCTGAGTTTTTGGACTACCTTCCTTCATTGATGGTTTTTTCCTTTCCAAAATCGAGCAATTTAAAGGCACTTGTTTATTTTTCCCTTATCTTGACACGTTTATATGATTATGCCAGGCTGCCTCCTTTTCTACCTAGTCTCTGTGAATCTTCAGGCTGATGTTTAACTGTTTTCTCAGGTGAAGCTACCTGGTTTAGCAGTTACCTGTTCCTAGATCTTCTTTTCATCCATGTTTTGACACCATTTTATTTCTTCTTTCTCAGTACAGCTGGGAGTGAAGTGACATCATGTATTTGTCATTTCTCAGCCTATTGCCTCATTTCTAATCCAAATCCAGGCTAGGACTCAGTCGGCTGGAAGTTAATAAATGAAGCTTTATATTTACAGCAACGCACAATACCCAAGCAGATATTGACAAGGTCTAACAGATATTTACAGATATAGACAGTGAAAAGGTAATACAGAAACACCACAGCCCCTCCCAGAGACCAAAATCCCCAAGAGGGGTAACCAACCACCCCCTACCACCTTTCCCCCCCTTCCCCAATCTTATCTCACCACCTGTTGATGCTGCAGATAGACGAAGGTAGATTGGCCAAGGGGGTTAGCAGTAGGAAAGACCTTAGTAGAATTATTGAGAATCAGCTACACAAGGCAGGGGAAAAGGAACCATGCAAGAGAGCAGCCACAGCCCAGAGAGGTCTGAAGCAGTCTGACTTATCTATATTTGGGTTACAACTCTTAAAACAAATTTTTTTTTTTCTTTCTCAGTACAGCTGTGAGTGAAGTGACACCCTGTCTTTTCATTTCTCAGCCTATTGCCTAATTTCTAATCCAAATCCTCCAACTAGTTTGAACCAGCACATGGACATTTCAAGCTGCTACTGATGAGGGAGTGGTGACTTGCTTCAGGATTCTCTGTTATACCAAGTTCTCAGTATAGCCACCCCAAAATGACTCCTAATCCTGGCAAACAAAGGAAAAATGTGGAGAAGGAAGGTGTGCTGGTTTGAGCTAACTGGAGAATTTGAGTGAGAAATTAGACTGTTGGCTGAGAGAGGCAAACACAGGATGGCACTGCACCCAGAGCTCTACTGAGAAAGGAAATGTTTTAAAAAGTGTAACCCAAACATAGATAGTTCAGATGGTTTCAGGCCACTCTGGGCTGCAGCTGCTCCCTGCATGGTTCCTTTGTCTCTGTCTTTTGTAGCTGATTCTTAATAATTCTACTAACTTCTTTCCTACTCCTAACCCCCCCTGGCTGATCTACTTCAGCTTATCTGCAGCATCANGGGGGGGAGGGGTGTGCAGGGAACTGCTTAAAGCACCACAGTTGGAAATCCAGAGCAGAAGACTGTGACAGAGTTGTGGGAACAGTGACAGAGGGATGAAGAGGATGCCATTGGCCAGAGGTGGTTTTAGCGTGGAAGGCTTCCCTTGGGTGGATGAGCCACCAAGCCAGCAGAGGGGCTGAGCAGAGCCCCTTGCTGCAGCCTGCCCACGGGAGATGGTCCTGAATTGTGTTCCTAGTTCAGTCCATCTTCACAGCCCCTTTTACTTCTCCATCATTTGCTGGATGCCAGAGCCGGCCACTGTAGGGATGGGTGTCACATCCCGCTTAGGAGGTGCTCCTCCATACCGGCGTGCCACAAAGCCGCCCAGTGCTCGGGTGGGCAGCGAGTGCCTGCTGCGAGTTAGGCAGGGGAGCAGCTGTCTGCTGCGCGGGCAGCTCTGTTCTCAGGACAAAGCCCTTTCAGGTATAAATCTGTGGTTTGTGCTTTTTGTTTTTTTGCGCGGTCGCAGGGCCGGGATTAACGCCTAGCGCGTATTAAAGAGCAGGCAGGAAGGCAGTTAATCACCTTGCAGCAGCAGCTGCGGCTGGAGCGGTGTCCCCAGCGCCGCTGCTGAAGGACGCAGCGCGGAGGGCAGGTGCAGCGAATGCCTGACGAGGCCCCGCCTGCCACCTCCCGCGCCGCCGCTAGATGGCACCAAAGGCTTTCGCAAGAGGCCGCCGCTGGGGGACCCTTGCGGGAGGCTTCGCTCATCCCCCCCGCATGCAGCCGGGGCTGCGTGATGCATCCTGCGGAGCGCATGTCGTGGGCGAGCAGATCCTATCCTTTATCCTGGCTGTGCTGCTCCCTCGGCCGTAAGCTGCCATTTCAACACAGAAGGCTTTTTTCTTTCCCCTTTTTTTTCTCCCCCCCCCCCCCCACCCCATCTAGTGTGTTCCCACAGTTTAATTTTCCTTCGAAAGGAGTGGGCAGGCTAAGCCTTTCGTGTGCCCTGACCAAGACAGCTGCGTGAGGGTTGCAGGGCTGCTGCTACGAGGGAGTGAAAACGGCTAAGCCACAGTGTCGGCAGACTGGATGCAGAGGGTTATTCCCTGCCTGAAAAACGAGCATTACCCTCGTCAAAAACGTATTCGTGCTGATCCACTCGAGACACAGTGGCCAGGCACAGAAAACCATTTTGCAGAGACCCTGCTTTGTTATGGGGAAGTGGTTAAGGAGGAAATGGAAACCCGACTCTGCCTGGTTTTGTCACCATCAGTAGCTATCAGGTAGGAATTTGGATGTGAAGAGCAGGGTGGGAAGAGACATTCTCCTCTGCCACATGGTGACATTATGTGCTCCCTGGATAACAACGCGACATGGAACGAATTGCTGATGCTCAGGGAGGGGAAGAGAAGCAGACACACCTGCCACACACCCACACCTCAGCCTGTTCTTATCACTGCTTATTACTTTTAGCACATTCTGCTCAGCAACAGTAATGAAAAATAGGTGAAAAGCCATTAATGAGATCTCCTCTCATCTCGCAGGGGAGCGGTGCTCAAGACAATGCCCCGCCTGGCTTGCTCGGAGACAACCTTGCTAAAAGCCACTGCTTACGGTTTGGGACTTGGGAGCTGCCGTGCAGGAGGCAATTTTGGGTTCTTCAAGCTCCTGTAAGATGCTGTGGCTGAAGCTGGCGAGGGAATGTACACAAAGGCAGACACCACTTTGAATCTCCTTAATGGACAGCTGGGATGAGAGAAAGCTGGAAAAGCCTTGGCTTGCACAGCCACCAAGGAGTGCTCCTTGTTGTGCTGCCTTGGATCCCAAATCAAAGCTGAGGAGCTCTTCAGAACAGCCTGTTTCCTGGTGTTCCTTGCACCTTCTGCTTTTAAATCAGCTCACAAACGCCAAGTGGATGGCACTGTGGGGGTGTGTTGGTGGCTCTGCTCTAGGCCAATGCGAGCCAGCAAGGCTTTTCTTGGAGAGTATGGGTGAGAAGATGGCAGGGGAGATGGGTTTGTGATGTGGGAGTGTTCTTCTCCCTCACACTGCAGCCTTAGGACATAACTCTGGGACTTACTGGCCCGTGTCTTACCACCAAGTGAAAGCTGAGTGCAGAAGGCTTGGGGGGTGACTATTATAGAATCATAGAATGGTTTAGGTTGGAAGAGACCTCAAAGCTCAGCCCGTTCCAACCCCCCTGTGCCATAGGCAGGGACACCTCCCACTAGAACAGGATGCTCAAGACCTCATCCAGCCTGGCCTTGAACACATCCAGGGAGGGAGCAGCCACAACCTCCCTGGGCAACCTGTGCCAGTGTCTCACCACCCTCACTGTGAAGAACTTTCTCCTAACATCCACTTTCAATCTCCCCTCTGCCAGTTTGAACCCATTCCCCCTCGTCCTGTCATTACAAGACCTTGTGAACAGTCCCTCCCCAGCCCTCCTGTAGCCCCCTGCAGACACTGGAAGGTTGCCATAAGCTCTCCTGGCAGCCTTCTCCTCTCCAGGCTGCAGAGCCCCAACTCTCTCAGCCTGTCCTCATAGCAGAGCTGCTGCAGCCCTCTCAGCTGCATCTTGGTGGCCTCCTCTGCACTGGCTCCAACCCTTGCATGTGCTGCTTGTGCTGGGGGCTGCAGAGCTGCAGACAGTGCTGCAGGTGGGGTGTGAGGAGAGCAGAGCCAAGGGGCACAATCCCCTCCCTTGCCCTGCTGCCCACAGCTGCTCTTGCTGCAGCCCAGCACACAGTTGCTGTCTGGGCTGCACTCACACTGCAGCCTCATCTTCAGCTTTGCANGGCACAGCTCTGCAGCCTGTGCAGGTCCCTCTGGATGGATCCTGCCCTCTGGCAGTCTCCTGTGCCACACAGCTTGGTGCCAGCTGCACACTTGCTGAGGCTGCACTGATTCCTCTGCCCATGGCACTGACAGAGATGCTCAACAGCACTGGAGCCAGCACTGACCCCTGAGCGAGCCACTTGGCACTGCTCTGCAGGTGGACATTGTGCCCTTGATCCCCACTCTCTGTGTGCCACCATCCAGCCAATTCCTTACCCAGCAGTGCTCCACCCATGAAGTCCCTGTTTTTCCAGTTTGGTGCCCAGGATGTCCTGTGGGACAGAGTCAAAGGCCAGGCTCCTCAACACATCATTGTTGTGACTCCTTGGGTTTTGCCTGAGATGAGAAGCTTTGGTAGGAGCTTCTCAGCTGTCTTTGAGAAGCTGGGAGGTCTCTTCATGGGCATGCTCAGGCCTGGCATGACGTGGGCCAACAAATGACCCCCTGGCCACAAGACAAAACAATCTCTACCCCTTCCCTCTTCCCCTTCTACTTTTTGGGTTTGTTAGTGTGGTTTTTTGGTGTTTATTGTTTTCTGTGAAGGCCTCTAATTGTCTAAGTGTAGGTTTCCTTTCACACCGTGGCTCAGTCCCTGGGCTGTGCCAGAGCAGCTCCTCGCTCCCGAGGTGCAGCAGGCTGTGGTGCTTGGGTGGGTGGGTGAGAGCAGGGCTGGCAGCTGCATGGCTATGATGGTGCTGATGGAGGTGGTCTCACAGCATAGCCTGGGCACTGGGCTCCCAGCTCAGCCTTTCCTGAAGCCTCATGGAGGAACATAAGCCCGAAGAAATGAGTCAACCTTAAAGAGTCTTTTCGGCTTCCACTTCCCTTTCCTTCAGTTCCTAACCAATCTTTTACCCCCTCCTACAGCTGGAAATGCTGTGCTCTGTGGATAACACCTACCCACCTGCTTGCAGGCCTGCAGCTGTTGCCTCACTTCCCTGCTGTGTTGGTTTGAGCTCATTGGAGAATTTGAGTGAGAAATTAGACCATTGGCTGAGAGAGGTAAACACAGTGTGGGTCACTGCACCAAAGTTTTACTGAGAAAGAGAAAAAAGTTGTTTTTAAAGTGCTGTTCTCAAAACAACAGATAGCAGAGGGCTTCTGACTGCTCTGGGCTGCAGCTGCTCCTCTTGCATGGTTCCTTTGTCTCTCTGTCTTGGTAGCTAATTCAGAGTAAAACTACTAACTCCTTCCTACTCCTAACCCCCCCTGGCTGATCTACCTCAGCTTATCTGCAGCATCAACAGGTGGTGAGATATGATTGGGGAAGGGGGGGAGAGGTNGGGGCAGACAGGGACTGCTTAAAGCACCACAGTTGGAAATCCAGAGCAGAAGACTGTGACAGAGTTGTGGGAACAGTGACAGAGGGATGAAGAGGATGCCATTGGCCAGAGGTGGTTTTAGCGTGGAGGGCTTCCCTTGGGTGGATGAGCCACCAAGCCAGCAGAGGGGCTGAGCAGAGCCCCTTGCTGCAGCCTGCCCACGGGAGATGGTCCTGACTTGTGTTCCTAGTGTTTTTGAGTCCTAGCCAGGGTTTATAGAAGGAGGGGGAGGGCAGGTAACTGCTAAACCACTACACCTGCTACCTGACTGATGGAAGCTTTCACAAAAAAAATCTCTTATTTTGAGCTTGATGTGCAATTTGTCCCCCAACCATTTGTGACGATCTGGAAAATAATTTCCCTTCTTTTTAGACACTTGGAATAGAGAGGGAAGCAAGGAGTGAGAGAATGCTCCCGTGCAGGAACCTGTGGTTTCCTTGAGCTTGTAGCAGAAGGTGGTTGGGAAGGGCTACACCATGGATAATTCAGGTGGTTGTATCTCAGGGTGCTCCTCACATGAGTGAAAGTGGCCATGGCTCTCGTGACTAGCTCATGTTCCCCAAGGATTAGAGCTTTGTTTGTCTGCACCACCCCTGTGTGCTGGTGTCCTTCTTGAGCCCTGTTCCACTGGCCCCATGCCTCCCAGTGCTGTTCTCCAGTAAACTCTGCACGCAGAGGACGTGAAGCTCTTCGCAGCTGCCTGCCTGCCTGCCTGCCTGCCAAGGAAAAGACCTTTGCAGTTCCATTTGACTTGGGATGCATTTTAGTTTTCACAATACTTGATACGATCATGTTTTGTGGGTGTGAGATGGAAGCCAGCCTGACCTTGGCTCTCAGGGGTTGAGGGTTGTATCTATCTGTAAATATCTGTTATACCTTGCTTGGATATTGTGCAAAGCTGTAAGTATAAAGCTTCATTGATCAACTTCCAGTGTTTCTGAGTCCTAGCTGGGGTTTATATCCAAAGGTGGGGGGGCAGGTATCTGCTTAAGCCACCACAGCCTGGCACAAGCCTCTGGTTTCCCACCACTGCCTCCCACAGGAGTAAGAGACAGAGAAACATCTGGGTTAGGAATAACAGGTTGTCATGAATATTAAATGAACAGGATTGTGCTTAATTATGCCAACCAATTAGCATGCTCCTGGTTAGGGTGGGCAGCGTCCTGCAGAACTCATGTTGCCAATCAGAACTGGGCACCATTGCCTTAGCTGATCAGCTAAACACCATGAAAGGATCATCCTGTTGCCAATAAAGTGGAACAATACCTCAATCACATTGATTCAGCAGTATTGATTCCATGCTCCTTCGTGATAATGGTTGTTGTTGTTGATGTTTTTTGCCTAGGGAGACTGAGGAACGCAGGAAATATGAGTTTCATGGGATGGCAGAGCTCCCCACAAACACACAGGCATCCTCTTTTTTTTTTTTTTCCTTTTTAGGGGTGACATATCAGAGCTAGGTTAGAGATGCATTTTGCAGTTTGAAATTTAATTGGATTTGTGCTCAGGAGAGGAATCCAAGCGAACGAAAGGGATCTCAGGATGTTCTTTTTCAAGCTCCAAAAAATAATTGTTTTGATGAAATGCAAATCCTTGAATATTACCTTTCTCTTTTTCCCCTCTTGGTGAATAGTTCCTGTAGCCTTGCTCAGAACTAAAGCAAGTCCTGTCAAACCCTTTTGTTCCTCTCAGCATTTGGAGTTTCCTCTAAACCAAGGTAGTGATCTCAGCCTAGTTAGAGTTTAGTGAGAAGTAGTGAATGTTGTGTTGTGTTTGCTGAATGCATTTGTAACTCCTGAGGAGTGGCAGAGCTGGCATCACTCTGTGTACTTCTGTCCTTGTGCTTGGAGCTAGGCTTTCTCAGTGCTGCTAGGTGGTACTGGCCTGTCCAAATGGACTGTGGTGATAAATGAGTCACTTGGTTCCCACTTTGGGCAGCTGTTTCATCTTCATCTGCACGAAACAGAAGGAAAACACTGGAGCTATCTTGAAATGAGGCTCGTAAGTTTTTGTTTTTCTGCTGCCAGTGGGCAAGATCACCTGTGGCAGTCTGAGCCCTGAAAATCACTGAGGCCGCCTGGGCTGTAATTTGGGGGCAGCATCAGCAGCTGAAGTCCTCACTTCTGTTTTTCCCCTTCTGGTGCATGACAGAGCTGCCTTTGCAGCTGCACACTGAAGCTGGACAACTGGGTGATTAGTTCTATTGTGTGGGTGTGTGGGGGGCTTTTTTTCAGCTGAACCCACACCCAGCTCCATGGAGCTGCACCAAATGTGATTGCCACACTTTGGTGTATTGTCTAGAGGGGAATGGCAGACAGAAACTGTAAGATTTGGACTGGTTTAAATCATAGAATCACAGAATCAGTCAGGGTTGGAAGGGACCACAAGGATCAGGCAGTCCCAACCCCCCTGCCATGCCCAGGGACACCCTACCTTAGAGCAGGCTGCCCACAGCCTCTGCCAGCCTGGCCAAAAACACCTCCAGGGATCTGGCCCCAAACACCTCCCTGCAGGGGCAACCCATTCCAGCCTCTCACCACTCTCAGGATCAACAACTTCCTCCTCACCTCCAGCCTCCATCTCCCCACCTCCAGCTTTGCTACATCCCACCTAGTCCTGTCACTCCCTCATAGCCTAAAAAGTCCCTCCCCAGGTTTTGTGTAGCCCCCTTCAGATGCTGGAAGGCCACCAGAAGGTCCCCTGGGAGCCTCCTCTTCTGCAGCCTGCACAGCCCCAACTCTTTCAGGCTGTGCTCACAGCAGAGCTGCTGCAGCCCTCTCAGCATCCTCGGGGCCCTTCTCTGCACACCTCCAGCATCTCCACATCCCTCTTGTCCCAGGGGCTCCAGCACTGGATGCACTACTCCAGGTGGGCTCTCAGCAGAGCACAGCAGAGGGGCAGGACTGTAAGTTGAGTGTCTAAGACCAGGGAGATGTAGGTGTCTTTTCTAGTTCCTATCCACCAGAGGCTCTCCTGCAGGCAGTCCAATTTCCCCTCCTGTGTTCTGTGAAGTTTGTAGGCATTTGTTTGACATCTCAGTAATCCCAATGAGGACAACTCTCTGCACTGGGCAGAACCAAGCCTTGCACCTCTGGGCACAGGCTTCCAGTGTGTCCTCAGGCAAAGCTAAAGCACACAGCTGTGGCACAGAGATATGCACAGGAAACAACACAATTATTTACACTCTAAAAGCTTGGCTCTCTTTCTGTTATTTCCAATATTCCCAAGGTACTTTGCTGGTTCCCCTTGTAACATAAAAAAATGACATGGCTGTCACACTGAGCTCCTTCCACCAGTGGCACACAGTGTCACTAAAGCATTTCTTTCCCCTGCCTTCATCTGAAGCCTAAACCCAAGCAAACCATGTTCCTGTGACAGTAAGAGAGCTGCTATGAGAGGATTCCTCTCTAGAGACCGCAGTGCAATTCTCAGCTGTCAACCTGAGGCATCTCTGCTCTCTGAAAGCTGCTTTTGCACTTCAGCTCCTGCCCATTCCTTTGCTGTGACCTTGTTGGAGGGCTTGATCCTGCAAACAGTGATGTGGGAGGTGGAGTAGCTCAGGAACAGGCTCGTGAACAGCTCGGAGTGGAAATTACACACCTAATCAGACATGCAGCTACACCTACTGGGCTTGGGTCTCTCCCCAGGAATAAAATGTTCAGTTGTTATAAACTGTCACAGTGAGGGAATCCTGACTTGCACATTAGTAACAGACCTGCAACAAAACCTCTGCTTTGTTTTGAGTGGGTTTTTTTTGTTGTTTTGTTTGTATTTGTGTTTTAATTTTTTTTTTTTTTAAATTTTAATTTTTACTTTTTTTCCCCTAAAGATTTGCCTTGCCTGGGATGGAAACCTCCTCCCAGCTGAAGCAATCCATATTTTACACAATTTCCCCTCAGTTAAAATGGCATCTAAAGTACTACTGGAAGATTGCTTAGAGAAAGAATGATTCCTTTCTCCTTTCTGCTGTTCCCCTGTGTTCTGTCTCAGCTCCACCTGTCCTCAGGCCCAGACCATGCTCCTGTAATTTGTGGATGCCCTTTGCCTGTGGTGGCTGCCCTGGAGCCTGCAGAGCGTCTGCTGCCTCCAGTAACGTGCAGAGACCTTTGGTGGTGCCCTCCTAGACGGAGAGCGCTGCAGTTCCTGCCTGCAGAGGGCAGCACAGAATCGCAGCGGTAGGGGTTGGAAGGGACCTTCAAAGATCACCGAGTCCAACCCCTGCCAGGGTCACCTGGTGCAGGTCACACAAGAAGGTGTCCAGGTGTAGTGGTTTAAGCAGTTCCCTGCCCCCCACCTTTTGATATAACCCCAGGCTAGGACTCAGCACACTGGAAGTTGATAAATGAAGCTTTATATTTACAGCAATGCACAACACACAAGCAGATATTGACAAGGTATAACAGATGTTTACAGATAGATACAGTGAAAAGGTCATACAGAAACACCACAGCCCTCCCAGAGACCAAAATCCCCAAGAGGGGTAACCAACCACCCCCTGCCACCTTTCCCCCCTTCCCCAGTCTTATCTCACCACCTGTTGATGCTGCAGGTAAGCTGAGGTAGATCAGCCTGGGGGGGTTAGTAGCAGGAAAGTAGTTAGTGGAATTACTGAGAATTAGCTACCAAGGCAGAGACAAAGGAGCCCATGCAAAGAGCAGCCACAGCCAGAGTGGTCAGAAACCAGCTGAAATCTAATCTGAAAAAAAATCTGAAAAAAACCCCAATTTTTTTCCCCCTTTTCTCAGTAGAGCTCTGGGTGCAGTGCCATCCTGTGTTTACCTCTCTCAGCCAACAGTCTAATTTCTCACTCAAACTCTCCAATTAGCTCAAACCAGCACACCAGGTAGGTTTGGAATGTCTCCAGAAAAGGACACTCTGCAACCTCTCCAGGCAGCCTGCTCCAGCAAAAAAAAAAAAATAAAAGGATGAGAAGAGTGATGGGACTGCACAGACAGGGTGATTGAAAGCAGGCTGTGATGAGGAGATTGACAGGAAGATAGTGAGAAAGAAGCCTTCAGCCTTGGAGTTCTTCATTTTATACTTGATTTCTTCCCTTAATGTCTCTGTCATGTCTTATTTTGGCCCTAGCCACTTCATACATGTGGCAATAGAGGCAGGAGTAGAATGGCCAGGGAGCTTCTCTGTGCCAGGGCTGGGCACACACAAACCCCAACGCCTGCCTCCTGCCTCCCCCTGAAGTTTTGTGGCCCCAGGATTGGAAGGGGAGAGGCAGCCAAAGGGCAGGCACCCTGCTGCAGGGCCCTGCTTCTGCAGCACTGCATGCAACACTGCCTTCAGCAGCTCAGGCTTGCAGCCTGTGTCCCTCTGTGATTGACAAACGACTGGCAGGGACCTGCAGACTCTGGCTGGGACTTTCCTGCTGTCCCACCACAGAGTTTCCTTGTGCAAAACGTGCTCACAGCTGCAGCAGCTGGCATTGGCCGAGGGTGTGTTGGTGAGGGACTGGCTGCAGGTTAGCCATGAGGCTGGGTTATGCAGGAAGGGCAGGATGTCACCTAAGGAGAAGGAGGAGGTGTGATGGAACTCAGAAAATTTCCTTCTCCCAGCAGCACATGGAACTGCTGTTGATCTTAGCAGGCACTGGAGGGAAGGAAGTGATCACAAGAATGAGTGCAAGGCAGAGCAGGCTCTGGGCTGGCTGCGTGCTGAGCGCTAGGGCTGGGCACTGCCAGCCATGCCCTGGCCGTGCAGAGCTCAGCTCCTGCCAGGTGGGCAGGAGTTCTTCTGCAGCTGTGCTGAGCTTGGTGGTGCTGCAGCACCACAGGAGGCTCTTTGGCACCAGACAAGGATGTCCTCTCACTGCTCTTTCCAGTTCTGGAGCCCCTGGGACAAGAGGGATGTGGAGATGCTGGAGGTGTGCAGAGAAGGGCCCCGAGGATGCTGAGAGGGCTGCAGCAGCTCTGCTGTGAGCACAGCCTGAAAGAGTTGGGGCTGTGCAGGCTGCAGAAGAGGAGGCTCCCAGGGGACCTTCTGGTGGCCTTCCAGCATCTGAAGGGGGTACAGAAAAGCTGGGGAGGGACTTTTGAGGGTGTGAGGGAGTGACAGGAGTGGGGGGAATGGAGCAAAGCTGGAGGTGGGGAGATTGAGGCTGGAGGTGAGGAGGAAGTTGTTGAGCATGAGAGTGGTGAGAGGCTGGAATGGGTTGCCCCTGCAGGGAGGTGTTTGGGGCCAGATCCCTGGAGGTGTTTTTGTCCAGGCTGGCAGAGGCTGTGGGCAGCCTGCTCTAGGGGAGGGTGTCCCTGGGCATGGCAGGGGGGGTGGGACTGCCTGATGCTTGTGGTCCCTTCCAACCCTGACTGTTGCTATGACTCTTCCAGCCCTGCATGCCAGCACACCACTCCCACCGCGGGGTGCAGTGCCCTGCTGCTGCTGTATCTTCAGCATCTCTAAATTCAAAATGCAGGCATTTGGCTGCTGCTGCCCCAGCAGGTAGCTAACGCAGAGGCCAGGCAAAGGCTGGCATTGGGCACCACCTCACGGCTCTCAGAAGAGCTCTGCTACGTGCCAGAGCAAGAGCTGGGGAGTGAGAGTGCTGAGGAGGGTCCACTTCCAGCACAACAGCAGGATCATCCATCATCCTGCAGGCTCGTGTCTCAGCAAAGGTCTTTAGCTATCAGCCAGCTGGTTAGCTGCCTCAGAGCCACCTCTTGGACTGAGGAATAGAGCAGGGTTTCTTTTCCTGGCAAATGGAAGCAGAACTCTGCCTTGTCTGGTGCTTTTGGGAGGATGATTAAATTTGGCCTCTTAGGCCCTGGCTGGAAATTCAATTCAGATGCCTCCTTGTTTTCCTCCATACACTGCTGAGCAATCTCATGTTCTGCCACCACTAATGTGGCTGATGTTGATTGTGCTCTCTCTAACACAGCCCAGCCATGCCCAAGCCTGCTCCCAATTTCCTCTGGCTTTGAGCTGTTGAAACCTAATGAGAGGACCACTGCTGGCTTAAGTTAAGGATACAGAATCCACCCTGAGACAAACTGACTGCCCACCCCCATAAAGTCACACACTGGAGTTGTGATGGGGACAGTGAACGGTCAGGGCAGAAGGATTGTAGCTTTTCTGCTGACTTAAGTCGTTTCCAAGCACCCTAGTTAAATTTGTCCAGGCCTTGGGCACATTTGTTGGGGAATAAACCCCCCCAAAACCCCAAACTGAGAGAAAATTAGTGCTGGAACAACCTACATGAATGATACAACTGTGGGATAAAATGCCCTGGAAACAAGTGTGGGGTAGGAAAGACAAGGGGGGGAAAGGAGAAGAAAGAGTGTGTCCAGCAGGTCCAGAGAGGTTCTCCTCCCCCTCTGCTCTGCCCTGCTGAGACCTCATCTTGAGCACTGCCTTCAGTTTGGGGCTCCCCAGGTGCAGAGGGACAGGAACTGCTGGAGAGGGTCCAGGGGAGGGCTGTGAGGATGCTGAGGGGACTGCAGCAGTGGCTGGGGAGGAGAGGCTGAGGGACCTGGGGCTGCTTAGGCTGCAGAAGAGAAGCCTGAGAGAGGACTGGATCAATGTTTGTAAGTGTGTGAGGGCTGGGGGTGAGGAGGGGGGGGACAGGCTCTGCTCACTGCTCCCTGCCATAGGCCAAGGGGCAATGGAGGGAAGCTGCAGCACAGGAGGTTGCAGCTCCACACCAGAGGCAACTTCTTGCCTGTGTGGGTCCCAGAGCAGTGGCACAGGCTGCCCAGAGAGGTTGTGGAGTCTTCTTGTGTGGAGCCTTTGCAGACTCTGTCTGGATGTGTTGCTGTGTGCCCTGAGCTAGCTTGGATGGTCCTGCTCTAGCAGGGGGCTTGGACTGGATGAGCTCTTTGGGTCCCTTCCAGCCCCTGACATCCTGTGAGCCTGTGAAGAGGAGAAGATTATTCTAGTCTGTGGTATCCTCACATGGGTATACACATCCTGAGGAGTCCAAATACCCCTGTGAGTGCAGCTCTCCTGAAATACAGCAGAAGAGAACACTGCTGGAGGCAGCTGCTTGCCTTGGAGCCAGCTGTGCCACGCTACATGTGCCTTCCCCAGTGCTTGATGCTCGTACCTGTGTTTGGTACCCAGAGGAAAACCAAATTGCACCTTTAATGGGTTGTGCTATGATGTCTACTCTTCACAGTGTGACCCTGTTTCCACTGGGATACTTGGACTGCTTCCTTAGCTGCTATTAAGTAAATTGTTAGCGTTAAGTAAATTGTTAGTGGAGAGGGCACAGATTTGCTGCACCGGATCTAATGTTTTTAAGAATTTTGTTCTTTGAAAAAAAAACAAACAAAAAACCCACAAACAAAAAGCAACACCCAAACCCAAAGAACATAAGGATTCATTGAAGTTGTGCTTGCAGCAGTGGAGCCTTCTTATTTCCCTCAGTTAATGAATGCAGGCGCTGGGAAAGTGGCGGATTCAGAGGAGAGCATTCACAGCACACAGGGATCCTGAGCAGCAGGCAAAGGCTTCAGAAGAAAAGAGTACATAAAGGGCAGTTTGGAGTGCATTACCCAAAAAGCAGCATTAGGAAGTGAGCTTCTGATTGCCAGAGATACACTGCTGGATGGTTTTAATGGAGCTAGAATACAGCTACCAGATAAAGCGGATATAGATGATAGGATTAGGAAATAAGAGAAAGATAAATTCATAAGCTGTAAAGCAAAGGCCTTTGCCCTTGGCAGGACTTTCTTGTGCTGAAAGCAAGCAGTGGATGACATTTCAAATATTGTCTCAAAAGAAGGCAAGGGCTGTGCAGTATCCTTAAGCTCGGCAAGGGTGGGGGAGGAGGCAATCTGCATTGCCTTGCAAGAGTCTTGTTTGGTGCCTTTAAATGGCAGGTTTGAAAGGCTCATTTTGTGTGGCAAGCAGAGGTGTGATCACAGCACAGGTAGCTGTAATGTAGGTTTAATTCTTCCAGCCAGAACCTCTCTGATGAAATCGTGCAGAGCAGGCTTTAGTATGCAGCGTGCAGCTGGAGGATAAGCCCTGCAGCAGCCTGCTGCACATGCTCCAGTTGCTAGGTAGTGCTACTGCATCTTCATTAGCATTCTTGTCCAATGACAGCCCATACCTCTGGCAACCACTCTGCTCCTGGCAAACCAGTATTTGGCACTGGCATTAACCACTGGTTTGGGTTGAAGCTAGCTACCCCTGAGCCCCAAAGCCCAACAAATACTCAAATCGATTTGGAAGTAAAAAGATATAAAACTTTAAAGGGTAAAGGGGTTTCTTACAGAAGGTGGGTGGGAACCAGAATGCAGGGTGTGAGGGAATGAGGAGAAAATGACAGAGGCTGGGAAGAATGTTGAAGTCAGGGTCTGGCGTTCTGAAGAATCTCGCGTTGTAACGGAAAGATAGGAGCCCCTCCCTATAGCCAATAGCCTTGAGTTAGGATGTAGGCAGATGGATGTGACGTTTTGTACACTATAAAAAGCACTGCTACGTTTTAATAAACGCCATTTTGCCATTTTGCCTTTTGCTATCCATCACATTGATGTCTGTAGCTGATGGCCCGAGCAGCCTGGGTTTGGCTGTTCGTGTTGCCCTTGAACCAGGTCGTCACGCCTTCAGAGTAAGGCAACAGAAGAAGGGGGAAGAAAGGGAGCAAAATACCCAAAATAAAAATACAACCCATGGAGTCCAAATGCTGGGATGGATGATTTGGTGTTGGATGAAGGCAGGATGCAGGATTTTGATGCTGAGATGTAGTTATTCAGAGTCCCAAAGGAAAAACAGTTGCTATCCCCACGTGTTGGCTGAGGAGCAGGTGGTGGTCTGGTAGCAGAGCAACGAGGGCTTGGCCCAGGCAAGCAGAGCAGGAGAGAAGAACCAAGATGTCTCCCCTTTTATAGCAAAGTCCATAGCAGGAAGTGGAGGGGGCTAACCATGACAACTGGGGAAAGCTCAGACCATCCCTTGGGAGGAGTCAGAAGGCTCCAGGTGAGGCTTAACCCTTTACAAGTATGCAGAGTATGGGAGATGTAGACTGCATCTCCCTATCTCTAATGAAAGGTGAAAACAATTTCCCTCTTCCAGCCTTTGAACTCAGCTGAAAAATAAATCTGTGTCAGAAAGAAAGAATGCACAAGAGAATAGAATGAATTGTGGGTTACACTGCAACAGGACAGATTATTGTAATACATTACAGTGGAGGCTTTTTGTTTTGCTGGTGGTGCCAGAAAGTTGCATTTAGTATTTTGCCTGATGCATCACTTGGTCTATCACAACCACCTGATGTGCAACGTAAGACTTTAGTCATTAGGAGTGAAAACTAATGGATAGCAACGGACAAGAGGAGGCACTCAGCTGAGTCCATAGCAGGAAGTGGAGGGGGCTAGCCATGACACCTGGGGAAAGGTCAGACCACCCCCTTGGAAGGAGTCAGAAGGCTCTAGGTGAGGCTTCACCCTTTACACCTATATAGAGCATGGGAGATGTAGACTGCATCTCCCTATCTCTAATGAAAGGTGAAAACAATTTCCCTCTTCCAGCCTTTGAACTCAGCTGAAAAATAAATCTGTGTCAGAAAGAAAGAATGCACAAGAGAATAGAATGAATTGTGGGTTACACTGCAACAGGACAGATTATTGTAATACATTACAGTGGAGGCTTTTTATGTTGCTGGTGGTGCCAGAAAGTTGCACTTAGTATTTTGCCTGATGCCTCACTCGGTCTATCACAACCACCTGATGTGCAATGTAAGACTTTAGTTGTTACCACGACAAGGAGACAGCTGTACAGTTTGGTACAAACTAATTCAGTTTATTACATGCATTTGTTCATCTTATATATGCTTAGGTATTCTAAAGAAGGCAGCGTGCAACTATTCTGTTGGCTATTTACCTATCCGAGTAGCTAAAGCTAACACAGTGATTGGCCTAACTAAGAATACGAAGTCACACATCTCTACTTGATACAAAACTACATCTGCTTAACATCAGAAAACTGTGGGTTCTTTGTTTTACTCCCTTATCAGAGTTTTTACAACCTCTAAGATCATCCTGCTCCTAGCTCCACCAGACACCACACGTTCCTGCATGGCCAACACTTAGAGCCTGCGTGTCAACTCCTGCAATTTAGAGTCTGTGTGTCAGCCCTCAAACCCCCACTGTTTTTCCTGCATTCCATTTCCTGCCTTACCAAAACTTCCTTATCTCCAGGTCTTGACTCAACATATCTGTTTCATTATGAATCTGGGTATCCACATTTAGTCGTTAGGAGTGAAAAACTAATGGATAGCAACGGACAAGAGGAGGCACTCAGCTGAGCTGTTACCAATTTGTGTAGAGGAATTTGTAGCTGCAATAAATGCTCTGATAGGAGTATTTATGGCTCCTTGTTACAGAATGTGAGCTCACTGTAAATGCAAGAGCAGTTTGTAAGATTTGTGGGTGGCTGGCCAGCCCTCTCCTGTGTGGTGCTGGAGAAGAGCTATCAGGGGCGGGCGGTGACTACCATCCATGGCTTTGTACTTCACAAGCACCTAATAGGAATGAGGAGAGGTCTGGGCATACAGTCTGACACCTCCAGCTCTATTTCCCAGGGAAATAACTGAGCCGTTGTTACAGGAACAAATAATAGACCACAGCCAGCCACAGCAATGCAGCTATGGTGCACAGCGGAGATGTATACTTGAGCCCAGCACTGGCACAGGAACCTGCCCCACTGCCAGTATGACCCAGTCTGCACTAGCAGCTGTTAGGGTGATGGCTGCAGCTGGGATTCAGAGTTAGGAACACCCTTCTGACAGCCTCGGCCTGAACCTCCCCTTTGGTGGTCTCCACACTTCTTTCCCTGTCAGTGTGAGGAGCAGCCCTGTGCCACGGGTTGATGCTGGACAAAGGTGGCAGCTCCTCACATCCCTGTGCCAGCAGTGAGGTGACACGACTGGGGATGATGATTTTGATTTGGGTGATTATCTGGTTTGCTGAATGTAAGCAGAGAGGCTGTGGCAAGAGAGACTGCTTCTCTGAGGTAGAATCATAGACCAGTTTAGGTTGGAAGAGATCTCAAAGATCATCCAGTTCCAACCTCCCTGTGCCATAGGCAGGGACACCTCCCACTAGATCAGGATGCTCAAGACCTCAAGGGCATAAGAATGCATTTTCAGTTGCTAAAGTTGCCAGGTTATGATCCCTACAGCTGCTTTTTCCCTGGCTGCCATTTCACTTTCTTTCTTTCTTAACTACTGGCAGGTTTTATACAAGGGTCAGTTGATTTACTCTCCTTTTCCCCCCTCATTTTCTTTTTTTCAGATGCAAAGATAGACAATAAACATTTTAATCCTTTACTTGTGGTGAATGTTGGCCCCCCCCCAGCCCAGATTATAACCAAGTCTGGCTCTGAGGCTTACCAGGACTGGAGTGAGGTCAAAGCATATCACATCTTTCTGTAAAAGCGGTGGTCACAAGCAGTAACCGTGAGGTTGGGCAGTCTCCAGCAGACACCCACGCTCTGGCAATGGGCATGGGAGAAGGCAAGTGTAGTGGGTTTGCAGTGAGCTGCCCCCCCACCTTTTGAAACTCAGAAAAACACACTGGAAGTTAATAAATGAAGCTTTATATTTACAGCAATGCAAATATACAAGCAAATATTTACAAGATATAACAGATATTTACAGAAATATACAGTAAAAAAGGAATACAGACACCACACCCCTCCTGGAGACCAAAATCCCCAAGAGAGGGAAACCAAACCCCACCTACCACCTTCCCTCCTTCCCCCAGCTTTATCTCACCACTTGATGATGCTGCAGATAAGCTGAAGATCGGTCAGAAAGATTAGTGGCAGGAAGGAATGAATGGTTTTAGTGATTTTACTCTGAATTAGTTCAAAGGCAGAGAGACAAAGGAAAGAAGCTGCTGAAGCCTGCCCGGACCCAGAGCCGACTGAACTGCGCAAGCACACTGCCTTATCTGGATGTTTTGGGAACATGCTCAAAACAATCCTCTTTCTTCTCTCTCAAACTGGGTGAAGTGGCACAGTGTTTAATTTCTCACTCAAATTCTCCAATTAGCTCAAACCAACACAGCAAGGCAGAGCCATTTCTTCTGTGGCTGAGACAGCTGCACACTGCTGGTGGGTGCAGAGAGGAGATAGGAGACAACCATCGCTGAAGACGCAGCAGAGCTTAGCAACTGAACGCCAGGGAAACCAAAGCCTGTTGGGGATACTCACTGCTCCCTGACTGAAGGTGCTTTTAAAGAAGCTCAAGCAGAGAAACAAGCCAAGAACCCACTAGACAGGAAAAATACACTCGTGCGACCTCACTTCACAGATGTCATTAACCACGTGAAAGAAAATCTGCTGAGTTTCCTTACGGCGAAGGAGGATGTGTCTGGGGCTCAGCCAGCTGAAGCTATGCAACAGCACCAGACAGTAACAAACTCTGGTCAGCAAAGCATTCTTTCTTTCTGAGCCAGTTTGTAAAGGGTTAAGCCCACCTGGAGCCTTCTGGCTCCTCCCTGGGGGTGCTCTGACCTTCCCCCAGGTGTCATGTTTATCTCCCCCCCGCCCCCTTCCTGCTGAGCACTGCTATAAAAGGGGGTGGACAGGTTGTCTTCTCTCTCTCTCTCTGCTCCTACTTGACCAACTCCTCGCTGTCCTGCTGCCAGACCACCACCTGCTCTCCAGCCAACACGTGGGGACACCAGCCATTTTCTTTGGAACTCTACCTGCATCTCGGCATCAAAATCCTGCATCCTGTTTCATCATCTACCATCAAATCATCCATCCCAGCGTTTGGACTCAGCTCCCTCTCCATGGGTTGTGTTTCTATTTTGTGTACTTTGCTCCCTTTCCCCCTTTACCATCTGTAATTCCCCTCATACTCCATACCCTATACTCTGGTTCCCCTTTTTTCCCCACCTTCTGTAAAACTCCCCTTTACCTCCTACTTATTGTTAAAGTTTATCTCTTTTACTTCCAGGTCGAATTGAGTATTCGTTGAGCTTTTTGAGCTCAGAGGGGGGCTAGCCTATACCCAATGCACAGTTATTTAAAACAAATGGGGTTTGCTTAATATTTCACATGAGAGAAAGTAGTATTTTGGGATTCGTAGCCAGCAGCCAGTTGTATTTTATTTTCACTGCCATCTGTGCAGGGAGCACAGCGTGAGTCTTTTCTCTCTGCCACCCAAAAGGTGTTGCTGGGCTGAGAATGATGGATGCTGCCGTGCCCAGGTCTGAGGAGGACTGTGTGATTCCAATCTCGAGGTTGTCATGATGAGATAGGATTCACTCCCTGCCCTCTTTTCATTGCAATTAGCAGTGCTAGAATGAATCCGATACCATGAGGTGCTCCTGTTGCAGTCTTCATTGCAGGCTCTGGAACAAGAAAGAAGAGCAAAGGAAGGCAAAACAGTGGTGAATGTTGCCAGGAAATCAGCCAGTCCTTAAGGCCAGCATAGGAATGTGAAGAAAAAAGGAGCCTGTTTCCACCTGGGGTGCTTGTACAGAGCATGCAAATGACATTTTAACCTAATTAGTAGGGTAAGAGATGGTGTATTGGTTTAAATTAGCCCACCCTGAGCTCAAAAGCTCAATAAATAGACTTAATTAGATCTGGGATAAAAAAAACCAAAAAAACAAAAACCCAACAACTTTAACAATAAATA
Source organism: Psilopogon haemacephalus (assembly GCA_013396835.1). Classification (NCBI taxonomy): domain Eukaryota; kingdom Metazoa; phylum Chordata; class Aves; order Piciformes; family Megalaimidae; genus Psilopogon; species Psilopogon haemacephalus. The sequence goes on from VWZI01001243.1 coordinate 22,255, forward strand.
AGAGGTATTTTAGGTAAGGAGAATTACAGAGGATAGGGGGATGGGAAACAAAGTACAAAAATATAGGTATGCAACCAGAAGATGAGAATGGATGTAGCTGGATCCAAATGGTGAAGTTATTATTGATGGTGGATGCAGAAAATGATGAGGGATGCAGCAAGGAAGAGTTCCAAAGGTAGTTACTCCCCACCACGTGTTTGCTGGAGAGCAGGTGATAAATGGCAGGAGCAGCAGGAAAGCAGGATGCTGGCTGAGGAGGAATGCAGGAGCAAGAGAGAGAGGAACAGAAAGTTCATCTCCCCTTTATAGAGGGTCCCAGCAGGAAGTGTGAGGGGCTAAACACAACAGCTGGGGGGCAGGTGAGAGCACCCCCAGGGAGGAGTCAGGGTCCAGTTCAGGTAAGCCCCCCAGGAGGGTTGTTTAAGCCTTTACAGACAGGTCTGAGGAGATGAGGTGCAAATGTAAAGACCCTGCTGAGGCTGACTGCTGGCCCATCCCCAGGGGACATCAGATATCTTTGACTGTTCAAGGGAAATCCAAAATAATGACACTGCTTTAAGAAAGAGCAGAATAAAGACCAGGATCTTGGTGTGCAGAAATGAAACTTCTGAGTAGAGGAGAGCAGCTCACGTCCTCCACTCTCTGGGTATTTTCATCATGTCTCCTGTCTCAGCCTGGTCACCTGATGTGGAAGCAGTGATGGGATTTTAAGTTCATCCAGAGGAAGGCTTGGGGTGAAAGCCTGGGAGTAGAAGAGGAGGGTGGTGGGATCCATGTGGATGGAAACTGGAGGAAAATCTTTGTTAAGCGTTTGCACAGTTCTAGTGGAAACTTTATGAACCCTGCACTGGAAGGTTGTGGCCTTCCAGGATCTGAAGGGGGCTACAGAAAAGCTGGGGAGGGACTTTTGAGGCCGGGAGGGAGTGAGAGGACTGGGGGGAATGGAGCAAAGCTGGAGGTGGGGAGATTGAGGCTGGAGGTGAGGAGGAAGTTGCTGAGCATGAGAGTGGTGAGAGGCTGGAATGGGTTGCCCCTGCAGGGAAGTGTTTGGGGCCAGATCCCTGGAGGTGTTTTTGGCCAGGCTGGCAGAGGCTGTGGGCAGCCTGCTCTAGGGTAGGGTGTCCCTGGGCATGGCAGGGGAGGTTGGAACTGGCTGATCCTTGTGATCCCTTCCAACCCTGACTGATTCTAGGATTCTATGTTCAGGAGGGAGCTTGTGCCAGTCCTGGGGACAGAGGCAAAGTAGGACAGCTTAGTCTAGGTGGAGGATTATCCTTTTTCTATTTATGCTGACCTGCAGTTGAGTAATTGCCCATCAAGATGGAGTTGGATTGAGTTGGCATTTTGACCCCCCTTCGCATATTTTTTTTTTTGCATCAGGAAATATTAAAGTCTAGCTAAAACTGGACTAGCTGCCTGGTAATGAGGTCATTATATATAAATCCTGGATGGCTCACAGAAATGATTCCTCAGCCCAGGTAAGCAGCATAGAACTATTAACCACTAAGCACAGCCTGCCTTGGAGATGTTTCCGGTGCTGACAGACACAGAGCCCTTCAGCACAGAATTCAAGTCAGAGAATATGAACAGCTGGGAATATGTTGTTTACAGCTTGCATTGGGAGGTGGAATGAGCTGGGCTGAATATTTACTTTTCATGGAGGAGTTTTAAAGAATTCTGCCTGACTGAAAAGACAAAGAAGCAAGAGAGGGTGATGGCAGAGAACAGAACTCGCATCACCTGGCTGTGCCAAGCCAGCTCCCTTTCAGCAGCCTGCCCCTCTGCACAGCATCAGGCGTGCTGTAGGGCATTGTGCTGGTTTGAGCTAATTGGAGAATTTGAGTGAGAAATTAGACTGTTGGCTGAGAGAGGGAAACACAGGATGGTACTGCTGTACTGAGAAAGAAAAAAAGTTGTTTTTAAGAATGGTACCCAAAACTTTAGATATCAGACTTTCTGACCGCTCTGGCTGTGGCTGCTCTTTGCATGGTCTCCTTTGTCTCTTTGTCTTGGTAGCTAATTCTCAGTAATTCTACTAACTGCTTTCCTGCTACTAATCCCCCCTGGCTGATCTACCTCAGCTTATCTGCAGCATCAACAGGTGGTGAGATAAGATTGGGGAAGGGGGGAAAGGTGGTAGGGGGTGGTTGGTTGCCCCTCTTGGGGATTTTGGTCTCTGGGAGGGCTGTGGTGTTTCTGTATTACGTTTTCACTGTCTATATCTGTAAATATCTGTTACACCTTGTCAATATCTGCTTGGATATTGTGCATTGCTGTAAATATAAAGCTTCATTTATCAACTTCCAGTGTGCTGAGTCCTAGCTGGGGTTTATAAAAAGGTGGGAGGGGGCAGGGAACTGCTAAACCACCACAGGAATTAGCAGCTAGTAACAGCACTGCTGGATTTGGATCTGTGGTGAAATGTGTTGTGAAGCCTGAGTCCCTCCTGCCTCCCACCAGCAGAAACAGTGTTTGTGCCTGGCCAAGGACTGGGGCAGAAGCTGCCCCTCCTGTGATGGGGTTTGCACATGAAGCCAGTCATGGCTGTGAGCTGGGCTGGACAGCAGATTTAATTCCCTCATCTGCCACAGGTTTCTGAAGTGATTTTGTCTCTAGCATGCAAATGGAGAACTTGGGGTAGAGAGAGATCAATCCCATGTGCATCTCTCTGTCTGAGTTCTCACCTCTGAGATGTGCCCATCGGAACTGTCTCAGAGGACATGAGGCCAAGGGCCCTGAAGAGTGTGTGGTGTGGAGGTACGAGGGTGAGCAGGGGTGATTCATTGCTTCTTGTGCCTACAGGGAGAGAACAGGGCCAACAGAAGTAACAGGCAGCTCTAGACTTGTTAGCATGGTGTGGCTGCTCTGTCTCCACTGCAATCACCTGAGCCACAAGTACCAGCTAGACCTGGTGCTGTTTGTAACACCCAGAGAAAACAGCTCCTGCCAACCCCCCCCCAAGTCAACTGCAGAAAAGCTGCAAGAGAGGCTTTTCCTTTTGAGATGCTTGCCTTAGTGACCTTATGTAGGTCCATATGTTGGAGCTGCTATTCCAATATGCCTCTGAGCTTCAGAGTTTGCTGTGCCAAAAGACAAATCTGGGATGCAGTGTTTGCTGCCTGCCACACAGGCTCAGTGGGATGCCCTGTGCATGTTTGCCCTGATGGCTAGGATTATTTTTCCCCCTGATTTGACAAAACAAACTGTCTCTGTATGTGTTAGAACAAAACCAGTCCCGGAGAAAATGGATGAAGCATGCATCTAAGTTGCTTGGCTTGTGCAAGCCTTGTCACAGCTGCCTGCAATGACAAACCAGCAGAGGAACTTGGATGACTAAAGGCAAGGAAAGGGAAGACATCTGTCTGACTGTCTTGAGACACCAAACTCCCACACCCAGCCCTAGGGACTAAGATTGGGCTGTCAGTGTCAATATAAAACTCTTTAGCCTGGCATTTAATGTGCCTTAACCTGGAAAGCTATATTTAAGCTAATAATCCACTTTTTTTTTGCATGTGTGAACTAAGTGGATTTTAGGATCACTGGCAGCTGCCTGGCATTATGGATGCAGAATGAATCTATGTCAGCAAACTCAAAGGGTTCATAGGACTCTGCTCCTTGAAGGGAGCTGCTGTCACTCCACAGAAAGAAATACTTTAAAAAAAAAAAAATAATTGTGGTGGCCTGCTTCAGGTGGTGTGCCCCACTGCAGTGGTGACACAGCTGCAGCCACCCTGAGCTGCATGAAGGGAGCCACTGAAGAACATGAAGGGATGCTTTGCAACTTCAGAGGCATCAAAAAGGCCATGGCTTTTTCTTCGAGTCTCTTGAAGGGTTTCCTTCTGATTTCTTTTTTTATTCCTTTTTATGCTATCTCAGACCTTCTCAATGGACTTGCTTCAAAGTCTGAAAAATGAGTTTGACCTCTTGTGGCAAAGGCTAGGCTGAGCCAACAACAAAGTTTCTTCTCTGCTTCAGTTTGCATGCTTAAAGCTCTCTTAAAGCATAAACCCACACCAATGGGTTAATGGGTTGCTAAAGCATTCTGCTTTTCCTCTTCTGGAGGAGAGCTTAGCAAAGTTAATTAGGCTACTGTAAGGATTAGGAAAAGTCATTTTGTACTATTCCCCTGGCAAAACAGCATGTGAGGCCCCTGCAGCACATCCTACACACTCTCTGTTAAGCTGCTACACACTATGCATTCTCCTCAGCTGTCATCTTGGGGCAGGGGAGAAATGTCCTTGTCCTGTGTCATGGTGGACCTGAAGGGTCAAAAATAGGCTTATACATGTGCTGGCTGAAGGGTCAAAAATAGGCTTATACATGTGCTGGCTTGCCCAGGCATGTTTTTCTGCTCTCTTTCCTTCTGTTTGGGGAGAAAGGATAAAGGACAAAAGACCTGGAGCCATGGAGCCTGAGCACTCTGCCTTACTCAACCTGTTTTGCTCCTGCTTGTATCCCATGGTAAGCAAGTTGCATAGGCTTGGCTTGTGCTAAGCTTGTGCTAGGCCAATTTGTCTTCCCTAATGTGGATATAGCAAGCTGTGGCTTCACCCAAGTATGGTCAGGCTTGGCTTACTGCCACTCTTAATTGGATAATCTATGTCCAAAGGCCCATCAGTCTCAGGCTTTGATATAAAACCAGATCAGCAGGCAACACAACCTGTTTTTGCTGTTGTTCTGTGCTTTGCTGTTGTTCTGTGCTCTGCTGTAGCTGTGCCTCTTTACCTGCTGGCAATGATAAAGCCTCACTCCTTTATAGCAGAATACAGCCCGGAAACTGCTTTCAGTTTACCAGGAGCAACTCTAACTACTTTCATGCCATAGCTGCATTCAACAGCCAGCCTGACACACACCTGCTGAGACACATCACAAAACATCTGCCTGCACCTGCCGGAGCAGCCCTGCATCTCCCGAGCCGAGCAAGCCTTGGAGGCACACAGGGAAAGCCAGGACCAGGTCAGAAACTGTCTGCCCCTGCCTTTCCCCAGCAGCCTGTGGAGCCAGGGAAGAATCACAAGTCTCAGCAGCCAGAGTGGCCAGAGCAGCCAGAAGGCCAACTGACAGAATCCCCTGCAAGTGTTTTGGGTACTGTCTCAATGTTGCCAGCCTCACAAGTTGAGAAATAATATTTGTGAGTAAATACCTTAAGCTTTCATTTACCTACTTTCTGCCTAAGCAGAAGGAGCCCTGAGTCCATCCAGTGGCCAAGCAGGACAACTAACTGCAAGTGGAGAGTAATTAACCACAAGAAACCTTCTCTTCCAGTTTAATTGAGTTTGATTGGATTTAATAATTTATATATTGACAGTTATTTCTAGACCTATATACCCTTTATGTAATGTGTTCCATGACCATTGCAAATGAACCCTTATTGTCATTAAAATTAGCAGTCAGGGATGGAAAAGTTTGACTATCAAAATCAATAAAACAATATTAATTTTGAAAAATCATCTTGCATTAATTAATCAACCACCCCATTCCATCACACCCTGGCTGTGAGGACCTAGCACAGCCCGTGTGCTGGTTCGAGGCTAATTGGAGAATTTTAATGAGAAATTAGATTATAGGCTGAGAAAGGAAAACATAGAATTATAGAATCACAGAATCAGTCAGGGTTGGAAGGGACCACAAGGATCATCCAGTTCCAAACCCCCTGCCATGCCCAGGGACACCCTACTCTAGACTAGGCTGGACAGAGCCTCATCCAGCCTTGCCTTAAACACCTCCAGGGAAGTGGCCCCGACCACCCCTCTGGGGAATCCGTTCCAGGGCCTCACCACTCTCATGGTGAAGGACTTCATCCTCACATCCAACCTCCAGCTTTGCTCCATTTGTGATGTCTCTTTCATTCATTCGTTTACTGAGATGTATAAAAGTATGAACCTAAACACAGATAAGGCAGAGCTTATTGAGTAGTGGGGGGAAGGTGGAAGGGTGGTTGGGAACCCATCTTGGGGACTCTGCTCTCTGGGAAGGCTGTGGTGTTTCTGTATTACCTTTTCACTGTATGTATCTGTAAATATCTGTTATACATTGTCAATATCTGCTTGGATATTGTGCAAAGCTGTGAATATAAAGCTTCACTTATTAACTTCCAGCTGACTGAGCCTAGCCTGGGTTATTCCAAAGTGTGTGTGGTGTGGATAACTTCCTGGACTACCACAGCCCGTTATGCTGTGCACCACTGCTAAGCTCTTGCTTTTACAGTGCAAGAAACTCAGCACTGTGCAGGCCATTGTCACCTTCTCCTTCTTACCTTCTCATGGCTTTATATAAACTTCACAGGCTGAAACAAAGTAAGGTCACTTAATTTGGCAACCCTTAACAGCCCTTCCTCTTTGTACCCTCCTTGCTTTTGAGAGAGGTTTGCTGCAGCAGTCCCTGCTTTAGGTAGTGTAAAGGGTTAAGCCTACCTGGAGCCTTATCCTGACTCCTCCCAGGGGGGTGGTCTGACATGCCCCCAGGTGTCATATTTAGCCCCCTCCCACTTCCTGCCAAGGTCTGCTATAAAAGAGGAGGACATCTTGTCTTCTCTCTCTCTCATTCTGGTCCTCCCTGCCTGACCAGCTCCTCACTGCCCTGCTGCTGATCACCACCTGCTCCGCAGCCAACTCGTGGGCATAAGAACAATTTTCTTTGGAACTCTTAACTAACTGCATTTCGCCATCAAAGTCCTGCCTCCTGCTTTGTCCACCATCCAATCATCCATCCCAGCATTTGGACTCAACTCCCTCTCCATGGGTTGTATTTCTCTTTTGTGTATTTTGCTCCCTTTTTCCCTTTAACATTGTGCTGGTTTGAACTAATTGGAGAATTTGAGTGAGAAATTAGACTGTTGGCTGAGAGAGGCAAACACAGGATGGCACTGCACCCAGAGCTGTACTGAGAAAGAAAAAAAAAATTGTTTTTAAAATAATGTACCCAAAACATTAGATATCAGAGGGTTTCTGACCACTCTGGCTGTAGCTGCTCTCTGCATGGTCTCCTTTGTCTCTGCCTTGGTAGTTAATTCTCAGTAATGCTACTAACTTCTTTCTACTGCTAACCCCCCCCCGGCTGATCTACCTCAGCTTATCTGCAGCGTCAATAGGTGGTGAGATAAGATTGGGGAAGGGGGAAAAGGTAGAAGGGGTGGTTGGTTACCCCTCTTGGGGATTTGGGTCTCTGGGAGGGCTGTGGTGTTTCTGTATTACCTTTTCATTGTGNATAATGTACCCAAAACATTAGATATCAGAGGGTTTCTGACCACTCTGGCTGTAGCTGCTCTCTGCATGGTCTCCTTTGTCTCTGCCTTGGTAGTTAATTCTCAGTAATGCTACTAACTTCTTTCTACTGCTAACCCCCCCCGGCTGATCTACCTCAGCTTATCTGCAGCGTCAATAGGTGGTGAGATAAGATTGGGGAAGGGGGAAAAGGTAGAAGGGGTGGTTGGTTACCCCTCTTGGGGATTTGGGTCTCTGGGAGGGCTGTGGTGTTTCTGTATTACCTTTTCATTGTGTATATTTGTACATATCTGTTATACATTGCAAATATCTGCTTGTGTGTTGTGCATTGCTGTAAATACAAAGCTTCATTTATCACCTTCCAGTGTGCTGAGTCCTAGCTGGGGTTTATTTCAAAAGGTGGGGGGCAGGGAACTGCAAAACCACCACAACCATCTGTAATCCCTCTCATTCTCCATACCCTGTATTCTGGTTCCCTTTTTTCCCCACGTTCTGTAATACTCCCCTTATCTCCTATTTATTATTAAAGTTTATGTCTTTTTACTTCCAAATCTAATCGAGCATTTATTGAGCTTTTTGAGCTCAGGGTGGGCTGGCCTAAACCCAGTACAGGTAGTTTTGGTATGTTTGTTTGCCTGACATTGTCCCAAAATTAATTGTAAGGGAGGTAAACAACCTGAGGGGAGTTCACTGGGATTAAACTAGGAAGAGATTTCAGGGTCCTTCCCTTGCCTGCTGGAGGAACTGAGGTCTCAACATGCACACAACTGTCTTGCAAGTAGCCACTAGGTGACCTGTGCTCACTACAGAGTTAAAATGTGGCCTGGCATGACCACAGCATTTTCTGGTTTTCCCTGCAGCCATGATATTTTAATGAGTGTGTTTGGCTGGGTTATTTATTATCCCCAGGGCGTCTCAGAAACAATCCATCTGGCTGAGATAGCATCACAAGACCTGAACCACTCAAGTACTCTTGCTCTCCTAAGTTGGTTGATAACTCCTGAATGGTGGCCACCCACCTGGCCCTGTGAACTGAAAGTAGGTTGAGCTCTCTAGAAGGTAAATCTAAAGCTTGAAAGACATTTAGGGGAAAAGTTATATTTAAATAACATGCCACAGTCTGTGGCTTCTGGGGCTTGTTTGTTTGCTCTCTGCTTGATAACCAGAGTACAGAAAAGAGAAATAGTTAAGAAGAGTAGAGAAATAGTTAAAAGGAGTAGAGAAATTGTTAAGAAGGGTAGAGAAATTGTTAAGAAGAGTAGAGAAATAGTTAAGAAGAGTAGAGAAATAGTTAAGAGGAGTAGAGAAATAGTTAAGAGGAGTAGAGAAATAGTTAAGAAGGGTAGAGAAATAGTTAAGAAGAGTAGAGAAATAGTTAAGAGGAGTAGAGAAATAGTTAAGAGGAGTAGAGAAATAGTTAAGAAGGGTAGAGAAATAGTTAAGAAGAGTAGAGAAATAGTTAAGAGGAGTAGAGAAATAGTTAAGAGGAGTAGAGAAATAGTTAANGGAAAAGTTATATTTAAATAACATGCCACAGTCTGTGGCTTCTGGGGCTTGTTTGTTTGCTCTCTGCTTGATAACCAGAGTACAGAAAAGAGAAATAGTTAAGAAGAGTAGAGAAATAGTTAAAAGGAGTAGAGAAATTGTTAAGAAGGGTAGAGAAATTGTTAAGAAGAGTAGAGAAATAGTTAAGAAGAGTAGAGAAATAGTTAAGAGGAGTAGAGAAATAGTTAAGAAGGGTAGAGAAATAGTTAAGAAGAGTAGAGAAATAGTTAAAAGGAGTAGAGAAATTGTTAAAAAGAGTAGAGAGGTTGTTAAAAAGAGTAGAAGAAAAGAAAAAGAAAATAATCCTTGGACTAAGAATAAATAAGAATCCTCGTGGATGCTTCCAGGGAAGTCAGGCAGCATTTTCAAGGCTGTCCTGACTAAAATGAGATTTTAAAGTTGATATGGCTGACAGTAGCTATATAAAAATAGATGGGGAGAAATGTCACTTGTATTAATCCAGGATGGAGGCAGGGACTCTTTCTGTTGGGAGTTGCAGTTGTACATGACAGGGAGAGAGCAAAAAAATACTGACATGCAGTATAGAAGTGGGGATGTTTTTAAGTGGCAGATGAAAATGTCTACAGCCTGGACTTTTAAATTTCCCAGGGAAAGGTTGGCTCCTTTATCACAGTGGGGATACCTGAGGCCAGTGCTGATCCCTGCTATTCAAACTGCTCTCCCTTTTCTGGTTTTGCTCTCTTCTTGGTTTTTTTTTTTTTTTTTTTTTTTTTTTTTT
>VWZI01001245.1:0-12240 GCA_013396835.1 Psilopogon haemacephalus
CATCAATGTGATTAAGCTGTAACTCCATTTATTTGCGATTCTACATCTCTAGCAAGCTGGAGGGTGTCTGCTAATACTGCAAGCTAATAGGTAAAGCGGACTATACGTGGAAGACAATAATTGGTTATTGCCCAAGTAGTAGCAATAACAATAACTGCCTGTTTAGCCAGAAAGCTCTTGATAACTTTTCCAGAAACAGGAACTGTCTCAGTCTGCCCCGCTGTTTTTCTTCCCTCTGTTCTGGCTGCACTTTTGTCTCACAGGCATTCCACTGTGCTTCTGTTCAAATGCATTCCTCACAGCAGGAGTTGCTCACCACTATCAGGCTACTCCTCAGAAATCTCTCCACAAAAACTGTACCCAGAAAGGGGTACTCATGTATGAGTGCATTCCCTGGCCCCCAAAGGACTCACTGGAACACTTTTAGAGAGTAAGAACGAAAACACTGCACGCTGATTGGAAGTTCAAAGAGAGATTCTGTTTACTAGTGCATATATGCAAAAAGTAATCCGGTAAAATGGATACATTTGCAAGCTAAGACGAGTCTATTGGACTAAATCCATGTAGAATCCTCCACCCATTCCATCCTCAGCAGGCCTGAGAGTAGCCATAACTGCTCTTTCCATGCCCTCCCCTCCAGTCTTAGGCTTACAAGACCTCACTAGACTGCATGACACAGCTTAAAATTCTCTGCTAGCTAGTAGCTATCTCCCCCGCACAAACTGTGAGATAGGAAGGAACACACACTCTTCCCAGAGAATGTAAGTGAAGGGATAAGAAATAAGGAGGGAAAGAAAGCCCTATCAGACAGGCACTGGCTTAATAAGCTGTGATACTGGAAAATGGAATGGAATAACAATATTACAAGGTCCTGGGACACCCAGATCTGTCTTCTGGGATGGATCTTGGTCCCTGTAGTTTTCTTAGGGGACTCTGAGACACCTCAAACTATAATATTATTTCAAATTGACTATTCTCAGAAGGCAAAGCCAACACCTGTGAAGCCATATGAAATTTTACATAAAATTCTGATTATGATTTTTTTAAGAAAGATTAATTCAGTTTAAAATAGATCAAGAACATTGCTTTTGTTTTACTTCTGGCAGTCTGTATTGATGTTTGAGAGACTGACTAGATAATCTACTAAAATGGAGCTGAGAAGAGAATAGATCTTTGTCAATGTGTATGTGAATAGAGGATAAGGTGTCTCTGAGGTAGTGAGCATTGGTAACAGATGTTCTACATACTGGAACATACACAAAACCGTTATGTGTAAATGCAAACTTGAAATTAAAAGGTAGAGAGTAACTGTCAGTAGGGTTACTGAAAACAGAAACAAGAACTCAATAAACTTCTGAACAACTATAAGTATTTTGGAGATAGCTGGGGTCTTAAAGAAGGACCTCTATAGTAAAGCTTCATAAAATCTTAGCATGTGGTAAGGACTGCTTGCCTGAAAATCACAGAATCAGAATAGTTGATGTTAGGGGGACCTCTGAAGGCTGTCTGGATTTATGAGCCTAGTCAAGCAGGCTCACACGGAACATGTTGCCCTGCATTAGGTCCAGATGGCTTTTAAGGATTTCAAAGGATAGAATCTCCACGAGATCTCTGGGCAATGTGTTCCCATGATCAGTCAACCCCACCATAAATGTTTCCATATGTTTAGCAGAAATCTCCAGTTTATGTCTGTTTTTCTTTTACTGGACATGATAGGAAAGGACCTATCCACTATGATCTTTAGATTGATCCAAAACAAGAGTTACAATATGTACTGACAGTCATTGACTAAGCAGTCATTGTGTTGTACAAATAAATTAAAACAATTTTAAAAAAAATTAGAGATGAAGTCTCAATATTCTGAATCTTTTACACTATTTTATTTCTCTCTTATTGTCAAGGTGCTGACAAAGCTCTTTCCCTCTACTACAGTCTTGAAGAGCTCTGATATTGTTTTATGACAGTTGGAAAGAGATGCTTTTGAACTAACAACCAGGTAACTTTGAGTATAAATAACTGCTCACCTTGAAGATTTATGTAAGCATATGGGATCTTAGCATATGAGAGATTCTTTGGATAGGTGATTGCCATGTTCCTGTCTGTCTGCTTTGGCAGTGGGATTGGCCTTGATGATCTTCAAAGGTCCCTTCCAGCTCCTACCATTTTATGATTCCATGACTCTGTGATCTTACCATGAATGGTAGCTGCTTCCATGCATCCGTGCAGTGATATCTTGTGTTTTGCAAACTGCTATGATCTGTAATGCACTTGTGCCACATCAGAATTACTACAGTTTTTCAGCAATAAAAATTTTATTTAGCAGGTCATGATAACTTCTTTAAATCTAATAGTTTACACTTCTAGTTAAATGTAATAATTAAAAAAAAATTCTATATAACCACCTGTGCTGTTAAGACAATTTGTCTGAATATGTTTTAAGGAGTTTCCAAACTGATGTACACATTAGCTTTTTTCTTGGTATTCTTCAGTTCTTGGTGTTGACAGCTGAAACACAGGCCTGTACATAAGAAGAGAGACTTTCCTCACATTGCTTGGGTCTGCTAATAATTTCATCTACTATTTGTCCATGACCAGAGATAAAAACTGAGTGAGAAGCCCTGGCTCTTTCTCTTGTTCCCATGATAGTGTGGATTCATCCCCATGCTTTGCCAGAGGAGCTGTTTTCCTTTTATGCTTCTTTTTGCACACAGGGACAGCTAATACTGACACAGGCTGGTCCTCTGGTGCAGCTGCCATGTCTCTTGTTCTGTCTGTAGACCCAGACACCTTCTCTTGCCCCTGAGCACTGTGGACAGTGATGAGAACGGGCAATAGTCATGGGCCAGGCCTCAACACATCACTGTGATTTCAGTCTTTGAGAAACTTCCAGGCTGACAACAGATTTCTCCAGATATTTCACCAGACATGGATTTAATGGGTGGACTGTCAATGGATAAGGAATTGGTTGGATGATTGCGTACAAGAGCATCCGTCAATGTCATGATGTCCAGATGAAAACAGGTGACGGGGCATATCCCTCATTTTGTCTGTATTAGGACTTTTGAAAACAGGTGACAGGGCATATCCCTCATTTTGTCTGTATTAGGACTTTTGAAATCTCATGGAGAGTGGCTTAGCAATTACATCAGCTAATTCCTTCAGGACTCTGGGACATATCTCATCAGGTCCAATAGACTTGTATACCTTCTAGTTCCTCAGATGGCCAAGCACCTTGCCTTTGCTTTTGGTGAGAGGGACTTTGCCTCCTGGCCTCCAGTTTGTGGGCCAGCAGCATGAAAGCCATGAGAAGAAGGGCTGGCAGTGAAGACTGAAGCAAAAATGTTGTTGAGAATCTCAGTCTTCGTCTCGTCTGTTGTCACTAGTTCCCCACTGTTGCTCATCAGCAGAGGTACACTTTCCTTAACCTTCCTTTTCTGGTTTATGTACCCGTAGAAGCCCTTCTTATGTTTCTTAACATCCTTTGCCAGGTTCAGTTCCAGCTGCCCCTTGGCCTTCCTGACCTTGTCCCTACAAAGCTAGGCAACATCTCTATACTCTGTCTGTCCCTTCTTCCATTTCCTTTGTAGTTGCAATTTGTCCAGCAGGTGTCAACTCAGCCACAGTGGTCTCATGTCTTCCTTGCCTGATTTCTTACATGTGGGGACTATGATCTCTTATGTTTTACAGAAAACATCCCTAAAGATCTGCCAGCTCTGTTCTGTTTCATTGTGTCTGAGGGCCGTTTCTGATGGGGACCTATTTACTAACTCTGTGAGGAACTGAAAGTCTACTTTCCTAAAATTTAGAGTCATGATTATGCTTCTTGTGGCTTTCACACCCTTTTGGGCAGTGAACTACACTAATTCATGATCACTGCAGCCCAGGGTGCCTTTGACTTCTCTGATGACTCACATAGTTCCAATAACACATCCTCTTGGGTAGGATGGTTAATTTTTTGTCTTAAGGAGTTGCCATCTAGATATTCCAGAAGCCTCAGATACAGATAGATGTGCTACTATTCCAACAGATGTTGGGGTGGTTAAAATCCCCCGGAAGGATGAGAGTTTGTTATCACTGTGTCTCCTGGAGCTGGAGAAGAAGGATCTCTTTGGTCTGCCAGCTTGTAGTAGATTCCTATCACAAGTCTCCCTTCATTGTCCTGATTCCTAATCCCTACCCATAAACTTTAGACCTGCTCAAGGATGGTTTTTTAGAGACAATTCTTCACATAGGATAATGGTCTCCACCCAGCAGAAGACCATACACCTGATGTCAGTCAAAATGGTGGTGGGAACCCAGAAAGAGCTCCCACAGAAGCAAGCCATGATTGCAAACCACAAGCTGCAGGGGATGCCTCAGATTCTACCTCATAGCAGGGGACTGTGCAAGGTACAAGCAGGTAAATTTTATGCTCAGCCACACAGCACAGCTTCAAGGAGAGGTCAAAAAAATTACAAGAAGTCAAAAGACTTAGGAACATCAGGGAAGATGAAAACAACATCGACTGGTGGACTCAGGCTCTGTCTGCCCTTTTGAAACATCAGATACACCCATACTTGAGGGAGGGGCAGCAGGTGTGCGTGGCACAAGAAGCTGGGGATCCCATGCCGTCTTGTCATTTGGAAAAAGTAAGAGACTAAAGAGATGGGGAGGAGTGGTAGCAGGTCCGTCTCTGGCAAGGCAGGAGAGACAGGCAAGTTTGGTCCTAATCTCCCAGTTTTCCCAGTTTTCTGGTTGCCCACACACACCAGAAATGAGGCCCCCAAAAGAGTGGGCCAAATGAATGAGAATGGAGATGAATACTGATGCATGTATCTACCCATGACTTGTCAGCCAGTTCCATGACTTAGGACTAGTGCAAACAAGAAAAAAAGGAAGGTGATAGTAGTAGGGGATTCCTTTCTCAAGGCAATTGAGCGCACTATTTGCAGGCCTCGGCTAGAACTCAGAATGCTGGAAGTCAACAAATGAAGCTTCATATCTACAGCAATGCACAATATACAAGCAGGTATTTACAATGCATAACAGATATTTATAGATATATACAGTGAAAAGGTAATAAAGTGTGTTGGTTTGAGCTAATTGGAGAATTTGAGTGAGAAATTAAACACCGTGCCACTTCACCCAGTTTTACTGAGAGAGAAGAAAGAAGATTGTTTTGAGAATGTTCCCAAAACATCCAGATAAGCCAGTGTGCTTGCGCAGTCAGTCGGCTCTGGGTCCGCGCTGGCTTCAGCAGCTTCTTTCCTTTGTCTCTCTGCCCTTGAACTAATTCAGAGTAAAATCACTAAAACCCTTCATTCCTTCCTGCCACTAATCTTTCTGACCGATCTTCAGCTTATCTGCAGCATCATCAAGTGGTGAGATAAAGCTGGGGGAAGGAGGGAAAGGTGGTAAGGGGGAGTTTGGTTTCCCTCTCTTGGGGGTTTTGGTCTCCAGGAGGGGTGTGGTGTCTGTATTTCTTTTTTACTGTGTATTTCTGTAAATATCTGTTATATCTTGGAAATATTTGCTTGTATATTTGCATTGCTGTAAATATAAAGCTTCATTTATTAACTTCCAGTGTGTTTTTCTGAGTTTTAGCCGGGGTTCTAAAAGGTGGGGGGGCAGGTCACTGCAAACCCACTACATAAAGGAACACCACACCCCTCCCAGAGATCAGAATCTCTAAGACAGGTTTTCCCAACCACCTCTAACACCTTTCTCCCCTTCCCCAATCTTACCTCACCATCTGTTGATGAAGCAGATAGGTGGAGGTAGATCGGCCAGAGGTTTAGAAGTAGAAAAGAAGTTAGTGGAATTATTGAGAATTAGCTACAAAGGTAGAGACAAAGGAACCATGCAAGAAGAGCAGCCACAGCCAGAGAGGTCTGAAACCATCTGACTTATCTATATTTGGGTTACAACTCTTAAAACCATTTTTTTTTTCTTTCTCAGTAGATCCCTGAGGGAAGTAGCATCATCTGTTTTCCTATCTCAGCATACAGTCTCGTTTTCTCACTCAAATCCTCCAATTATCTCAAACCAGAACAATCCACCCCTGTCTACTTCACTCAGAGTTTACTGAGAATTATCTGTCTAGTCTAATATAATATTTAAAATAATGAATATTTACGAATTCAGTTCATTCTGGATGTGTCTTGGATGAAGGTGATTCAAAAGCTCAGGAAACAGGAAACTGTTTGTTTCCTTACAGATGAGATGAGAACAGAGACTCACAGGTGACATTGCGTTCATGCTCAAGTGTTGCAGATTCAGTTGTATTGGACGCCAGATGACACCTAGAACAGAAAAGTATCAATGAATGTAACCTCTTTCAGCTAAGGTTAGATTTATCTGTGGAATACACTGGATTTCACCATTCTCCTGCATTACCCAGTATGTATGACCAGGACCTTCTGCAGAAACAACCTTCAGACAGGTTTGCCTTTGCCCGAAGGAGAAAATACCCAGTTTTCTCTAACAGATTCTTTTCACGTACAACAGGAACTCTATCACCATCAACTGTTTGTACCGAAACTAACTGTGCAGGTCCTGTTCTGTATACTGAACCCCTACTGTTTACCAACCAGGTTGCTTGTGCTAAATTCTTGTCCCAGTTTTTAAAAGTAAGGAAGTAACTAGAATGCCTTGAGTTCTGTCTAGTGGCAGATGAGAGGAGAGTTGAGAACTTTAGGGTATGAATTAAAGGGCAGGATAGCATGGGTGATACAGTTGTGGGTGTTTATTACAGGCCACCTGATCAGGATGAGGAAGCTGGTGAGGCCTTCTACAGGCAGCTAAGAAAAGCCTCACAATCACATGCACTGGTTCTCATGAAGGATTTTAACTACCCAGGTACTTGGGCCTACTTAGCCAGCCAGCCACAGTCCAGGAGGTTCCTACAGTGCATCACTGGTAACTTCTTGATGCAAATAATGGATGAGCCAACTAGGAGAGGAGCACTGCTGGATCTTATGCTCACCAACAAGGAGGGTCTGGTTGAAGCAGTGGAAGCAGAGGGCAGCCTTGGCTGTATTGATCACAAGATGGTTGAGTTCAGGATCTTGTCTGGTAGGGACAAGATATCAAGCAGGACTACAACCCTGGATTTCAGAAGGGACAACTTTGGCCTTTTCAAGCAATTTTGCTGGAGGAAATCTTATGGGACAGGGTACAAGAAGGCAAAGGGGCCCATAATAGTTGGTTAACATTTAAGGACTTCTTCTTCCAAGTTCAAGATCAAAGCATCCCAGCAAGTAGGAAACTGAGAAAGGAAGCCAGGAGATCCACATGGCTAAATAAGGAACTGCTAAGCATATTTAAGCGGAAGAAGAGAGCATATAGATCACTGAAGTTGGGGCTGGCCACTTAGGAGGAGTATAAGAGTGTTGTCAGAGGATGTAGGGAGGCAAATAGGAAAGGCTAAGGCCTCATTGGATCTCAGCCTGGCAAGGGAGGTCGAGGATGACAGAAAGGGCTTCTTCTGCAGGAAAAGCTAACACTAGAGGCAATGTAGGCTCACTGCTGAAAGAAGTGGGTGTGTTGGTGTGTAGTGGAGTGCTCCAAACTTCCTTTCCTCCCTGCACCACTCCTCATCAGTGGAGGTTTGAATGGGGGAAAACAAAGGTACGAAACTGCTTTCTGCCCCACTCCTTGCAGGTTTGAATGGGGAATTGCAAAAGGTGCCCCTTTCCTCCTGCGCTCACAGAGGTACTCACTCATGGGAAAGCCCACACTGGAATCTGGGATTGTGATTGGTTGGATTCTTCGTGCCCAGTATATATTGTCACTGGACACATTGTCTAAGAAAGACTTAAATGGTGACCAGCAAGTCTGCAAGTCCATTAACTCCATCAGGTCCACTTGAGAGATTTGCGTGCTGTATCTGCTCCAGCTTCTCATACTGATATATCCTGTTTTCCTGCTCCCTATCTCTGAATATTGCTGGAGCAACCCTGTCTTTGGCATTAACTGCTACTGTTTTCAGGAACACACCAGCAACATGTCTTTTCTATGCATAGCTAAGGCAGTGCTGCTCCACAAGATCTGCCTCTGGAAGCTGTCTGCAGACACTTTGACTTTGGTGTGTTTCGTTCACATTGGACTTTCCCTAGGCCTCTGCTCTACCTCTGGTTTCTGAGTGAGGTAAAGCTATCTTGTGGCTTAGCCTTTCCATTTTTTTCTTTCCCCAAATTACAAAAATTGTCCAAAAGTATGCTTGTGAAAATTTAACTGATTTTGTGTAGTCATATCCTTTAGCCTTGTGGTCATAGTTTCTATGGCAGAGACTAGGGTAGTATGTGACAAGCTGTCCTCTATTTCTCTCAGCTGATCAGTGAACTCGCCAACAGTGAGTGGCCTTCTATAATCACTCTTTGATAGAAACTTGCTAGCTAAGATATTAGCCTAGGATGAAGGAGCAAGCTTAATAATTTTCTTCATGAGACCTGTCCCAAGAGGAATGTTATGGCATGATCTTCATAAAGCACTTCCTTCACAGCCAGCTCCTTCAGAAGCTTAATTCCCTGATCAACTGTGTTCCACTTCCAAGCTACCCATGGCAAGTCATCTCGGGAGGTGTATCTCCATGTCCACAAGCTAACCACACGAAGATTGGTTGCCAGGTGTTTGTCCACTCCACTCTCCCTTGCAAGTGGACCTAGCTGCTTTGCAGACTTGTCTCCTACTTGTAGGGCATTTTGCACCAATAGTATGGCATCTCACCAGCCAGCTTAGGATTGGCTCTCCTGATTCCCTTGAATATTCCTTTCTAACTTCCCTGACCTCTCTGAGGGGATCATTGGAGCCTTGGATGTCATCCTTCTCCTCCTCTTCTCTTTGCTGCTCTGTTGGTGCCTGGCCAAATGTAGTGGTTTAGCAGTTACCTGCCCCCCCACCTTTTGAAATAACCAAGGCTAGACTCAGACTGGCAGGAACTTAATAAATGAAGCTTTATATTTACAGCAATGCACAATATACAAGCAGATATTTACAATGCATAACAGATATTTACACATGTATACAGTGAAAAGGTAATACAGAAAAACCACATCCCTCCCAGAGATCAAAATCCCTAAGAGCGGTTGTCCAGCCACCCCTACCACCTTTCCCCCCTTCCCCAAACCTATCTTACCATCTGTTGATGAAGCAGATAGGCATAGGTACATCGGCCAGGGGGTTTAGCAGTAGGAACAAAGTTAGCATAATTATTTAAAATCAGCTACAAAAGGCAGAGACAAATGAACCATGCAAGGAGCAGCTACATCCAGAGAGGTCTGAAACCATCTGACTTACCTATATTTGGGTTTCTACTCTTAAAACATTTTTTTTTTCTTTCTCAGTAAAGCTCTGGGTGAAGTGACATACTGTGTTTTCCTCTCTCAGCCAATAGTCTAATTTCTCACTCAAATTCTCCAATTAGTTCAAACCGGCACAACAAACAATACTCTTCTAACA
Organism: Psilopogon haemacephalus; assembly: GCA_013396835.1. Lineage (NCBI taxonomy): Eukaryota > Metazoa > Chordata > Aves > Piciformes > Megalaimidae > Psilopogon > Psilopogon haemacephalus. The sequence goes on from VWZI01001245.1 coordinate 9,439, forward strand.
GCATTCCTAATTTCCAGAGAGCCATCCTCTGTCCCGTTGACTAATCTTACGTTGTCCTCATATTTAGACCTAAACAAACCAGTCAGATCTTAAGACTAAGTTTCTCCTCTTCTTCCTCTTCCTGTACATCAGAGGTATCTGTTCCACTTCCAAGATCTTCTTTTGATCCAGTTTTGATCCAATTTTAGCTTTCATTTTGGCACAGGCCAGTTTAACAGAAGATGGAGCTTGTAGTTGATCTGAATTTTGGGGAACCTGAGCTGCTGGCATATTAGAATCAGCATTGCCTTTTGTGTTAGAATCACAAATTGCTGTCTGGGAACTCAAACTTCCTGCAGAAAGACTTTCTGCTGCTGTAGCGATTGTTTGGGAACACTGACCCTGATTTACGGGATTATTTTGTAAATATTGTCCGGGCGTACGGCCAGACTCTGACACTGGATCGAGGTATTTTTTTGTTTGCATTTCCTTTCAAGATCTATCTAGCTTTTAAAAGTAACAGCTGACTTTTTTAGGCTCAGAAGAGAAATTAATAATAAATTCATAATTAATAAGAAAACGACAACACAGGTTAAACATATCACCATGGTGTTTGAATAGAAATTTTCACGAGGGTCAGGCATACTTCTTTTTGGCAGAATAACTCTCACCAATGCTGTTGAATAGCTCATATTATTGTTAATATTTTCTGATTTATTAAAAGGATTTGAAGAACAGTATTTGAAGCTATTTCAGTTATATTTAACCCCACGTAACCTAGAAAATAGTCACCATAATCCCAGACCATCTTCTTAAACTTTTTCCAAGCTAATTTCCAGAGAAAAATACCAATTTTAGCCACAAGCCATCTGTGTAGAAACCACATAGTCACAGAAGGAATAATTGAGTAGAGCAGCCAGGTCAGCTTCATTTTAACTTCCAGGATTAATTAACATTCAAACAAATGTAATTAAACCTCAAGCCCCATGTTGGGCACAAATTAAAAATATGTGGTGGTTTAGCAGTTGCCTTCCCCCCCACCTTTTGATATAACCCTGGCTAGAACTCAGAATGCTGGAAGTTGACAAATGAAGCTTTATATTTACAGAAATGCACAATATACAAGCAGGTATTTACAATTTATAAAAGATATTTACAGATATATGCAGTGAAAAGGTAATAAAGAAAACACCACACCCCTCCCAGAGATCAAAATCTCTAAGAGGGGTTTTCCCAACCACCCCTAACACCTTTCCCCCTTCCCCAATCTTATCTCACCATCTGTTGATGAAGCAGATAGGCATAGGTACATCAGCCAGGGGGTTTAGCAGTAGGAACAAAGTTAGTAGAATTATTTAAAATCAGCTACAAAAGGCAGAGACAAAGGAACCATGCAAGGAGAGCAGCTACAGTCAGAGAGGTGTGAAACCGTCTGACTTACCTATATTTGGGTTACAACCATTAAAACATTTTTTTTCTTTCTCAGTAGATCTCTGAGGAAAGTAGCATCATCTGTTGTCCTATCTCAGCCTACAGTCTTGTTTTCTCACTCAAATCCTCCAATTATTTCAAACCAGCACAAGCTCATCTATTATATCTGATATTTATGAATAAAGTCCTCAAGAATTAAGAGTTGTTCAGATAAAAGAAAAACATTTGTAAAGCCAAATATTATAATTTGTTAGGACAAAAAACTTTACTTTATCTGGTACTCTTAACTATGTCTCTTTACACTATCAAATACTTTATTTAAAGCAGGATACATGAATGGAAAAGTAGTCATTTAAAAGGTATCAAAATCCTGTAGCATGAGATCTTAATAGTTTGGTCGACCTGACTTACTGGAAATTGAGAAAGGGAGACAGGAGATCCACATGATTATGTAGAGTAGGAAGGGAGGTCAAAGATAACAAAAAGGGATTCTTCAAATACATTGCAGGAAAAGCTAATGCTGGAGGCGAGGTAGACCCAATGCTGAATGACAGGGGTGCATTGGTGACACAAAGAGTCCATAAATGCCTTCTTTATTTCGATCTATACTACTCTGCCTTTGTGCATAAATTCCATGCTTTCTCAGCCTTTCCCTAGGCCTCTGCTCTACCTCTGGTTTCTGAGTGGGGTAAAGCTATCTTGTGGCTTAGCCTTTCCATTTTTTGATTTCTCCAAATTACAAAAATTGTCCAAAAGTATGCTTGTGAAAATTTGACTGGTTTTGTATATAGTGTTGAGAGAGGGCTTTCTGGGAAAATAAAAAATAAATCTATTTTTATAACTCTTGCCCTGTCAAATCATTCCCAATTGAATCATGGTGAAGTTCATAAATGCTGTCTTCGTCTCCATCTATACTGCTGGAGACTGTCCTCAGGAGGCCCTAACACCTGGGACACCAGAGGAAAGAATGAAAAAGGAGGAGTTTTCTTTGGCTGATGAGGACTGAGTTAAGGAACAGTTAAGTGATGTAGACATCCATAAATCCATGGGTCCTGGTGGCATGCAACCACCCTCAGCAGTTGCTGAGGTAGCTGGCACAAGTCATTGCCAGACCATTCTCTACCATCTTCATCTTCATTAACTCATGGTGGCCAGGAGAGGTGCCTGGGGACTGGAGGAGGGCAAATGCCACTCCAATCTTCAAAAAGTATAAGGAGGACCCAGGTAACTATAGACCCATCGGCCTCATCTGCATCTTTGGAACGGTAATGGAGCAACTTATCCTCAGCATTGTTGTTAGGCATAAAAAGGGCAAGGGAGTCATCAGGAGCAGTCAACATGATTTTGCCAAGGGGAAGTCATGTTTGACCAACCTGATAGCCTTTTATGAGG
>VWZI01001246.1:3287-20170 GCA_013396835.1 Psilopogon haemacephalus
GGAGGAGAAGCTGAAGCTGAGGCAGCAGTGTGCACTTGCAGGGCAGAAAGGCAAGCAGAGGCTGGGCTGCAGCAGGAGCAGTGTGGGCAGCAGGGCCAGGGAGGGGATTCTCCCCCTCTACTCCACTTTGCTGAGACTCCACCTGGAGTACTGCATCCAGTTCTGGAGCTCCTGGGACAAGAGGGATGTGGAGATGCTGGAGGTGTTTCCAGAGAAGGGCCATGAGGATGCTGAGAGGGTTGCAGCAGCTCTTCTGTGAAGAGAGACTGCAAGAGTTGGGGCTGTGCAGTCTGGAGAAGAGGAGGCTCCCAGGTGACCTTCTTGTGGCCTTCAATATCTGAAGGGGGCTACAGAAAATCTGGGGAAGGACTTTTTAGGGTGTCAAGGAGTGACAGGACTAGGGGGAATGGAGCAAAGCTGGAGGTGGGGAGATTCAGATTGGATGTGAGGAGGAAGTTGTTGAGCATGAGAGGGGTGAGAGGCTGGAATGGGTTGCCTCTGCAGGGAGGTGTTTGGGGCCAGATCCCTGGAGGTGTTTTTGGCCAGGCTGGCAGAGGCTGTGGGCAGCCTGCTCTAGGGTAGGGTGTCCCTGGGCATGGCAGGGGGGGTGGGACTGGCTGATTCTTGTGGTTCCTTCCAACTCTGACTGATTCTAGGATTCTGTGATTCTATATACCAATATAGGCATATACAACTAGACAATAGCCCAGCTACCCCTCTGGACACCCCCTTGGACAAAGCCCAGGGGCTGTTACCAGCTAACACAATATTATCTCTCCCAGCTCTCTGTCAGTGTCCTTAACAATAAGCCAAACCAAGGCGAGGAGGACAAGCAGGCAAGGCCAGAGGGAGAGACAAGGGGAAAAAGAAGCAATAAAAGAAACATGAACAAGCTGTGCTTGAAACTATATAGGAATTTTAGATCAATGTAGTGGAATAAATACATCTCTTACATTTTGTTTAGCCTCTTTGAGTCCATCCCCTTGGACTGGGCTCTGCTTGGTGATGCAGAGGACAAGGATAAATAGGTGGAAATTAAAGCATAGAAAGTTCCATGGAAACAGGAGGATGGATGAGGCCAGACTCTATTCAGTGGTGCCCAGTGACAGGACAAGGGCCAATGGGCACAAATCAGACCATAGGAATTTCCACCTAAAGATGAAGAAAAACTTCTTTCATTTGAAGGTGCTGGAGCCTTGGATTGGGTTGCCCAGAGAGGTTGTGGAGTGTCCTTCTCTGGAGAGATTCCAAACCCACCTAGACATTGTGATCCTGGGCTGAGGGAGCTGGGGCTCTTTAGTTTGGAGCCTGAGGGGTGACCTCATCAAAGTTCATAAAGGGTGAGTGCCAAGGATGGAGCCAGGCACTGCTCCATGATGCCCAATTGCAGGACAAGAGGCAGTGGTGGAAGCTGAGGCAAAGAAAATTCCATTGAAAAATGAGAAAGTGTTTTCTTCACTGTGAGGGTGACAAAACCCTGGAACAGGCTGCCCAGGGGAGTTGTGGAGTCTTCCTCTCTGGAGATATTCAACACCTGCCTGGATGCATTCCTGTGTGATCTGCTCTAGGTGATCCTGCTCTGGCAGGGGGTTGGACTGGATGAGCTTTGGAGGTCCCTTCCAACCCCTGACATTCTGTGACTGTGAACTCTCTAGGAAACCTTCACTTACAATTTACAGCTCAGACAGCAGCCTTAGAACTCTAACACCTACACAAGAAGCCAAGATGGAGTGGTAAGAAGGGGTCTACACCCTCTCCTGGGTGCTGTGTGTGCAGACTGTTTAATGAAGCTGGGCACTGGTGGTGCAGACCTCTCTTTGCACTCAACTGGCCCTTTGCCACTGCTTTCAGAGACCCATCTGGATGTGTTCCTGTGTGATCTGCTCTAGGTGATCCTGCTGTGGCAGGGAGGGATGGACTGGATGAGCTTTGGAGGTCCCTTCCAATCCCTGGCATTCTGTAACTCTGTGAATCCTCTAGGAAACCTTCACTTAAATTTACAGTTCAGACAGCAGCCTTAAAACTCTAACACCTACACAAGAAGCCAATGCAGAGTAATAAGAAGGAGTCTACACCCTCCCCTGAGTGCTTTGTGTGCAGGCTGTTTAATGAAGGTGAGCACTGGTGGTGCAGAGGGCAAGCAGCACCCTGTGCAGACCTCTCTTTGCACTCAACTGGCCCTTTGCCACTGCTTTCAGAGACCCATCTGGATGTGTTCCTGTGTGATCTGCTCTAGGTGATCCTGCTCTGGCAGGGGATTGGACTGGATGAGCTTTGGAGGTCCCTTCCAATCCCTGGCATTCTGTGACTCTGTGAATCCTCTAGGAAACCTTCACTTACAATTTACAGTTCAGACAGCAGCCTTAAAACTCTAACACCTACACAAGAAGCCAAGATGGAGTGGTAAGAAGGGGTCTACACCCTCCCCTGGGTGCTGTGTGTGCAGGCTGTTTAATGAAGCTGGGCACTGGTGGTGCAAACCTCTCTTTGCACTCAACTGGCCCTTTGCCACTGCTTTCAGACACAGCATGTTAGCCCAGATGCAGAGAGAGCCCAGCAAAACCAGAGGAAATAGGTCATCCTGTTCAAAGCAGCTATGACTCAGTGCTTCTGGCCAGTTTTTTTTGGGGTTAGGTTTTTTTGGTTTTTTTTTTTTTTTTTTTGCACACTGTGATTAATTTAAATTAATTTAATTTAGCTTGTCTTAATAATTGCATAACTTTTATCCGGGTGCCCACGCCAGATGGCTGGAGCAGCCTGAAAACAGGAAGATGATGTAATTGTGGCAGCATAATCACGTTTACTACAAGTTTGACTGCTTCTGGTGCTGGTCAGAGCTCTGCAGTGTTGTGCTGTGCAGTATACTATGGAATCATCGAGGTGTTATGGTTGGAAAAGACCTTTAAGATGGTTGAGTCCAACCATTCTCTGACTCTGCTGAGGCTGGTGCTCACCCACGGCCCCCAGCATCACATCTCTGCCTCCTTGTAACACCTCCAGGCATGGGGATCCAACCACCTCCCTGGGCAGCCTGTTCCAGTCTTTGAGGACCCTTTCAGTCAAGAAGTTACATCCAGCCTAAACCTTCCTTGGTGCACCTTAAGAACATCTCCTCTCACCTTAATTCCTTCACTGCATTTCACTTTTCCATTTCCCAAGCTATTTGAGTCAGACCAAGTTTATTTAGTGCATTTTTCCCTTTCATGCTTCTTGTGGAACCTGCACCAAGTCTCCCAGCTCTGTGTCTGTGGTGGTTTAGCAGTTAGCTACCCCCCTGCACAGTTTGAAATAACCCAGTCTAGGACTCAGTCAGCTGGAAGTTAATAAATGAAGCTTTATATTTACAGCTTTGCACGATATACAAGCAGATATTTACAATGTAAAACAAATATTTACAGATAGGTACAGTAAAAAAAAAGTAATACAGAAACACCACAGCCCTCCCAGAGATCAAAATCCCTAGGAGGGGTTTCTAACCACCCCTACCACCTTCCCCCTTTCCCCAATCTTATCTCACCATCTGTTTCATGCAGCAGATAGCTGAAGGTAGATGGGGCAGGGGGGATTAGCAGTAGGAAAGAAGTTAGTGAAATTATTCAGATCCAGCTAGGAAGAGAGAAAGAGCCATGCAGGAGCAGCCACAGCCCAAAGTGGTCTGAAGCAGTCTCCCTTATCTATATTGGGTTACAACTCTTAAAACATTTTTTTTTTTCTCTCCCAGTAAAGCTGTGAGTGAAGTAGCATCATCAGATGTTCAGTTTGGAGAAGAGAAGGCTCCCAGGTGACCTTCTTGTGGCCTTCCAGGATCTGAAAAGCTGGGGAGGGACCTTTTAGGCTCTCAGGTAGCGACAGGACTAGGAGGAATGGAGCAAAGCTGGAGGTGGGGAGATTCAGATTGGATGTGAGGAGGAAGTTCTTCACCATGACAGTGGTGAGGCCCTGGAATAGGTTGCCCAGGGAGGTGTTTGGGGCCACATTGCTGGAGGTGTTTTTGGCCAGGCTGGCAGAGGCTGTGGGCAGCCTGCTCTAGGGTAGGGTGTCCCTGGGCATGGCAGGGGGGTTGGAACTGGCTGATCCTTGTGGTCCCTTCCAACCCTGACTGATTCTAGGATTCTATGATCAGTGTTTTCCTTTCTCAGCCTATAGTTTAATTTCTCATTCAAATCCCCCAGTCAGTTCAAAGCAGCAGAGTGTCCTTCCCTCCATGCCACTGTGACTCACCAGTGTTGCTTTCAGGGTTAAACCGGTGGCAGGCTCTGTTCCTGGGCTAATCATTGCCTGGATGAGTTTTACGCTTCAGGAATTCTCTCACAGCTCTTGAAAGAGTGATATCTCTGCAGGTTGCTAATTCCCTGACTCTGAATCGTGGGGAATATTTGTGCCTCTAATTTGCTACCAAAAAAAAAAACCCCGCCAAAACCAAACCCAAAAAAAAAAAAAAAAAAAAACCCCAACCCCTTTCATTTTTAACGCTGGGAAATCAGGAACTTCCTGCTTCCAGTCAAGGAGCATTTCCTTTGACTTATTTCTGCTTCCTTAATTTACATTTGCACACAAGGGAGGAGCAAAAGCAATTTTTAAAGCTCATACTACTGGTTTCCAACATGCCCCTTCTCACATCCCTCAGTGTGAGGCTCATTTGCCCCAAGGTTGGTGGCGAAACTCTGGCAGAGTGTTTCAGAGACTGAGCAGTGATGGAAGCGTTCCTGAATCAGCTGAAGGGAACATCCTGCATTTTGGAGTGGTTTTGGTACAGTTAGGTTAGTTTGTCTTCATCCTCATCCTCTACTTGGCTCTGGTGAGGCCTTATTTGGAGTACTGGGTGCAGCTCTGGGCTCCCCAGTTCAAGGACAGGGAACTTCTTGAGAAGGTACAGCAAAAGGCTGTGGAGATGATTAGGGGACAGGAACTTTTCTCTTATGACAAAAGGCTGAGGGACCTGGGAGGTTTTAGCCTAGGGAAAAGAAGACCAAGGGGGAACCTTCTCAGTGATTGTAAGTACTTAAAGGGTGGGTGGCAGGAAGATGGGACCAGTCTTCCTTCAGTGCTTCCAAGGACAGAATAAGGGGTAACAGGCACAGATTTGAACATAGGAGGTTCCCTCTAAGCATGAGGAGGAATCTCTTTACTTTGAAGGTGGCAGAGCACTACCACAGGCTGCCCAGAGAGGTGGTGGAGTCTCCATCCCTGGAGACATTTAAAACCCAGCTGGACACCTTCATAGAATCATAGAGTTATAGAATTGTAGAATAATAGAATGGTTTAGACTGGAAGTGACCCCAAAGATCATCTAGTTCCAACCCCCTGCCATAGGCAGGGACACCTCTCACTAGAACAGGTAGAATGGAATGGAATAGAATAGAGTAGAATAGAGTAGAATAGAATAGAATAGAATAGAATAGAATAGAATAGAATAGAATAGAATAGAATAGAATAGAATAGAATAGAATAGAATAGAATAGAATAGAATAGAATAGAATAGAATAGAATAGAATAGAATAGAATAGAATAGAATAAGCCAGGTTGGAAGAGACCTCTAAGATCATCCAGTCCAACCTAGCACCCAGCCCTAGCCAATGGCACTAAGTGCCCCATCCAGGCTTTGCTGGACACCTCCAAGGATGGGGACTCCACCACTTCCCTTGGCAGCCCATTCCAATGCCAATCACTCTCTCTGGGAAGAATTTCTTCCTAACATCCAGCCTATACCTCCCCCAGCACAACTTGAGGCTCTGTCCTGCTGTTCTGTCCCTGGGTGCCTGGCAGAAGAGCTTAACCCCACCTGGCTACAACCTCCCTTTAGGTAGTTGTAGAGAGCAATGAGGTCTGCCCTGAGCCTCCTCTTCTCCAGGCTGCACACCCCCACCTCCCTCAGCCTCTCCTCACAGGGCTGTGCTCCAGGCCCCTCACCAGCCTTTGTGCCCTTTTCTGGACATGTTCCAATACCTCAACATCTCTCTTGAAATGAGGGCACCAGAACTGGACACAGTACTCAAGATGTGCCAAGTCCAGAGGAAGGATAACCTCCCTTGTTCTGCTGACCACACAGGACACCTTCCTGTGCAGCCTGCTCTAGGTGAACCTGCTCTGGCAGGGAGGTTGGACTAGATGACCTCCAGAGGTCCCTGCTATTCTGTGGTTTTGTGAGTACTGCTTCTTTACAATTACTGTGCTGCAAGTAGTCTACCCTGGCAGTTTGCTAACCCACCTGGATGCTCCTGGGTGGAGGGAGGAGGAGCATTTGCCAGGTGCACTCCTCTGCCAGACCCAAATGATTGTGGAAAATGCCAGTGGCTCTGGTCTGGCAGGGGATCACATATTGTGCTGGTTTGAACTAATTGGAGTATTTGAATGAGAAATTAGACTACAGGCTGAGAAAGGAAAACACTGCTGATGCTACTTCACTCATAGCTTTACTGAGAAAGAAATAAAAATTGTTTAAGAGTTGTAACCCAAACTTAGATAAGTCAGACTGTGTGAGACTGCTTCAGACAGCTTTGGGCTGTGGTTCCTTTCCTAGCTGGACCTGAATAATTTCACTAACTTCTTTCCTGCTGCTAATCCCCCCTGGCCCATCTACCTTTGCCTATCTGCTGCATAAAACAGGTGGTGAGATAAGACTGGGGAAAGGGAGAAGGTGGTAGGGGTGTTAGAGACCCCTCTTAGGGACTTTGATCTCTGGGAGGGGCTGTGGTGTTTCTTTTGTATTACCTTTTCATGGTATCTATCTGTAAATATCTGTTACACATTGTAAATATCTGCTTGGATATTGTGCAAAGCTGTAAATAGAAAGCTTCGTTTATTAACTTCCAGCTGACTGAGTCCTAGCCTGGGTTAGTTCAAAGTGTAGGGGGGTGGGGGAACTGCTGAACCACCACACATATCCATGTGATATCTATGTGCAGGCAATGCAGGCATCCCTGCTGCTCCTGTCCTCAGAGAGGTCACCAGCAAAGCTCTTGGCAGCTTCAGCTAGGGCAGGAGCAGGAGCTCAGGACTCTGAACAAAATGCTGACTCCAGCCAGCCACGTACAAAAACTGATGGATGCTCTAGAAAAATCCACTGCTGCTGCTGTTCTGCTGTCCTAAAGGATTGCTGTAAATGCACATCTTTAACTATTTCATGGAAGGTTTTTGTCTCAATAAAAGAAATCCACCTTTTGGATTCTGATGGATGAGGAGATTGACATGAGCTTGCAGCCCAAAAAGCCAGCCCTGTCCCGGGCTGCATCCAAAGAATCATGGCCAGCAGGTGAGATTCTGCCCCTCTGCTCTTGTGAGACCCCACCTGGAGCACTGCATGCAGCTCTAGAGCCCCCAGCACAAGGAGGATATGGAGCTGTTGGGAAGGACCCAGAAGAGGTTAGGAAGATGATCAGAGGGCTGGAGCACCTCTCCAATGGGGTCAGGCTGAGTTACGATCATAGAATCAGTCTGAATTGGAAGGGACCACAAGAATCATCTAGTTCTAAACCCCCTGCCATGCTCAGGGACACCCTCAGCAATAAGAGAAGGAACAACAGGTACAACATGGGAGGTTCCACCTCAACATGAGGAGAAACTGCTTTGATCTAAGGGGGCTGGAGCCCTGGAGCAGGCTGCAGAGTCTTCTTCTCTGGAGAGGTTCCCAACCCACCTGGATGCAGACTCCTAGAATCAGTCAGGGTTGGAAGGGACCACAAGGATCAGCCAGTTCCAACCCCCCTGCCATGTCCAGGGACACCCTACCCTAGAGCAGGCTGCCCACAGCCTCTGCCAGCCTGGCCCCAAACACCTCCAGGGATCTGGCCCCAACCATCTCCCTGGGCAACCCATTCCAGGCTCTCACCACTCTCTTGAGTTGGGTCTGTTCATCCTGAAGAAAAGAAGGCTCCAAGGAGACCTTGGAGCAGCCTCCCTGTATCTGAAGGGGGCTACAGGACTTTTTACAAAGGCTTGTAGTAATAGAACAAGGGACCATTCATGGTTTCAAACTACAGCAGAGTAGATTTGGACTAGAAATTAGGAATTTCTTTACTATGAGAGGGGTGAGACACTGGAGCACGTTGCTCAAGGAAGTTGTGGATCCCTGATCCCAGGAATTGTTTAAAAACAGGCTGGACGAGGCTTTGAGCAACCTGGTCTAGTGGGAATTATCCCTGCCCGTGGTGGAAGTTTGGAACTAGACCTTCTTTAAAGTGCCTTTCAACCCAAACCACTCTAGGATCCTATGGTTTGCTGCTGTCCTGCTAACCTGCAGTGCCCTATCAGAGATCCAAATACTTCTGTCAAACACACATCACCAGGCCCTGTAGAACGATCCTGTTCTCTGCCTTCTGTGTAGGATGTTCATAGAATCACAGAACCTTAGAGGTGATCCAGTCCAACCTCCCTGTCAAGCACTCTCACCCAAGGTAGTCTGCACAGGAATGCATCCAGGTGGGCTTGGAAAGTCTCCAAAGATCATCCAGTCCAACCTCCCTGTCAAGCACTCTCACCCAAGGTAGTCTGCACAGGAATGCATCCAGGTGGGCTTGGAAAGTCTCCAAAGATCATCCAGTCCAACCTCCCTGTCAAGCACTCTCACTCCAGGTAGTCTGCACAGGAATGCATCCAGGTGGGTTTGGAAAGTCTCCAGGGAAGGAGACTCCACAACCTCTCTGGGCAGCCTGTTTCAGGGCTCTGTGACATTCAGAGCAGAGAAGTTTCTCCTCATGTTGAGCTGAAACCTTCTCAGTTCCAGTTTGTCTCCATTGCTTCTTGGCTTATTGCTGTGCACACCAAAAAAGAGCTCGGCCCCAGCCACTTGCCACTCACCCTTCAGCTATTTGCACACATTGCTCAGATCCCCTCTCAGCCTTCTCTTCTCCAGACTACACAACCCCAGGGCTCTCAGCCTGTCCTTGCAGGGAAGATGCTCAACTCCCCCAGTCACCCTCGTGGCTCTCACATTTTGGCCCTGAAATCAGACATCATTTTGATGAAGCCGTTCAGGGCATGGCTGCAGCTTTTATTACTCAAGCAAACCCAAAACTTCCCTTGGGCAAAAGAGAGAAAATCCATTCGAGGAGGAGAATTCATCAGCCTGGAGCAAAACCTCTTCTCACCCAGAGATCAGCCCAGTGGGGAGCTTGCTGTGCACACTCAAGGGCCCACACTCTAATTACAATTAATCAGTTATCCCCTGTGTTTGGCTGCTCTCTTTCTGCTCCCAAATCATTTGCAAATCACGCTGATTTTCCTGCCTACTCATTTCTTGCTTGCAATTGTTCAGTGACTAATCCCAGTCAATGCTTTCAGGCTGCTGATGTGTTCGGGCACTATTTATTTAGGGGTTGGTTTGGGGGTTTTTTTGGGAGGGATGGGGGTGGGGAGGTATTGCTGTGTCTGAATGAAACTTGCTGCCCTTCCTCCTTTGAATATGTCTGCAAATGAATGTATGTCTGAAAATGAGCATATAGAATCATGGAATCAGTCAGGGTTGGAAGGGACCACAAGGATCAACCAGTTCCAACCCCCCTGCCATGCCCAGGCTAGAGCAGGCTGCCCACAGCCTCTGCCAGCCTGGCCAAAAACACCTCCAGGGATGTGGCCCCAACCACCCCCCTGGGCAACCCATTCCAGGGGCTCACCACTCTCATAGTGAAGAACTTTCTTCTCACATCAAATCTGAATCTCCCCACCTCCAGCTTTGCTCCATTCCCCCTAGTCCTGTCACTACTGGAGAGCCTAAAAAGTCCCTCCCCAGATTTTCTGTAGGCTCCCTTCAGATCCTGGAAGGCCACAAGAAGGTCCCCTGGGAGCCTCCTCTTCTCCAGACTGCACAGCCCCAACTCTTTCAGTCTATGCTCACAGCAGAGGTGCTGCAGTCCTCTGAGCATCCTTGTGACCCTTCTCTGGACACACTCCAGCATCTCCACTTCCCTCTTGTCCCAGGGGCTTCAGAACTGGATTCAGTACTCCAGATGGGGTCTCAGCAGAGCACAGCAGAGGGGGAGAATCATCTCCATCGACCTGCTGCCCACACTGCTCCTGCTGCAGCCCAGCCTCTGCTTGCCTTTCTGGGCTGCAAGTGCACACTGCTGCCTCATCTTCAGCTTCTCCTCCACCAGCACCCCCAAGTCCCTCTCCTCAGGGCTGCTCTCCAGCCACTCCCTGCCCAGCCTGGATTTGTGCTTGGGATTGCCTCCACCCAGCTGCAGTACCTTGCACTTGACCTTGATGAACCTCCTGAGACTGGCTTGTGCCCACCTCTGCAGTCTTTGCAGGTCCCTCTGGATGCCATCCCTGCCCTCCAGCCTGGCTGCTGCACCACACAGCTTGGGGTGCTCAGCAAACTTGCTCAGGCTGCACTCAGTGCCTCAGCCCATGGCACCCACAGAGATGTTGAACAAGATTGGGCCCAGGACTGATCCTTAAGGGACACTGCTTGTCACTGTCCTCCACCTGGACATGGAGCCATTGACAGCCATGTGTCACCAGCTTGGAGAGCAGGATGTGGTGCAGGACAGTGTCAAAGGCTTTGCTCAGGTCCATGTATGTCTGCACATGAAAATATGCCTGCAGATTTCAANCCTTTTTTCCTTCCCCTTGGATTGCAAAATACTGGTCAAAGTGAAAAATAGGAGTAGAGGAATGGGGGGTTGGTGAAAAGAAAAGGGGAAATCAAGAGGATAATGAACTGTGAGTGACAAATAATAACACAATCAGGTGCACACAAGACTATCAGTGCAGAGCAGCTGCTCCTTACGCAGTTTGCAGTGATGAAAAGGGGGCAGGGGCTTAGGTGGCTCGAACAAGCATTTTGATTCTGAGCAAATGTTTCTCTCCCCTCTCTACTCTGCTCTGCTGAGACTCAATCTGGAGTACTGCATCCAGTTGTGGAGCCCCTGGGACATGGAGTAAATCACACAGGAAAATGCCCAGGCAGGCTTTGAATGCTTCTGGAGAAGGAGACTCCACAACCTCTCTCTGGCAACCTGGTCCAGGCTTCTGCTACCCATAAAGGGTAGCACTGGCCTGCACTGGGACATGGAGCCATTGACAGCCACTCTTTGGGTGTTGCCATCAAGCTGGTTCTTCACCCATCTGGTGGTCCACCTATCAAACCCATGTGTCACCAGCTTGGAGAGCAGGATTTTAGTGCTGCCTTGCTGAGAGAAACCTCTGGGCTAGCTCAAGTAATAATGAAGCTAAAAGCAATTAATCATACCCCTAGAAATACCTTGGCTGAGGCATTGCAAATGCTAAAAATGAGAGCTGGAGCCTCTGCATTTTGAGTTGGGCAACTGTCGAGGGGGGGGATATTGCATGAATATTTTAATTTCCAGCGCTTTTGAATCACTATGCTGTTTCAATAATTCCCATTCTGTACCAGCAGAGTTTTGGGAATCAACCTAGGGATTAGTTACAGCCTCGTTATGAACCTAATTCTCTGATTTACAGTCATCTAAACAGTGCTCTGCAGCACATAGAATGATTTCTTTGAGCATCACTGAGCCTTTGAATGCAGAACCATTACCATCAAAGGTTGACTAATGAGCCATAGAAGATATTCAGCTACAAATAATGTGGTGTTGTGTTTTTTTGTTTTGTTTTTTTTTTTTTTTTCCAAGGAAATCATAACAGGGATAATTCAAGAAGCAGAAACAGGTAGAATTCCAGAAAAAAAAAATAGGTTATTTTTAAAACCTAAGGATGACTGGGGGCACTTGAGCATCTCCCCTGTGAAAAGAGACTGAGAAACCCAGGGCTGGTTAGTCTGGAGAAGAGAAGGCTGAGAGGAGATCTGAGTAATGTGTACAAGTCCCTGAGGGGTGGGGGTCAAGTGGAGGGGACCAAGCTCTTTTTATGGAATCATAGAATGGTTTAGGTTGGAAGAGACCTCAAGGATCATCCAGTTCCAACCCCCCTGTGCCATAGGCAGGGACACCTCCCANGTACAAGACCTTGTGAACAGTCCCTCCCCAAACCTCCTGTAGGCCCCTTCAGATACTGGTAAGCTGCTATAAGGTCTCCTGGAAGCCTTCTGTTCTCCAGGCTGAAAAGCCCCAACTCCCTCAGCCTGTCCTCATAGCAGAGCTGCTGCAGCCCTCTGATCATCTCCGTGGCCCTCCTCTGGACTCTCTCCAGCAGTTCCATGTCCTTCTTGTGCTGGGGGCTCCAGAACTGCACACAGTACTGCAGGTGGGGTCTGATGAGAGCAGAGTAAAGGGGCAGAATCCCCTCCCTTGTCCTGCTGGCAACTCTTCTCTTGCTGCAGCCCAGCACACGGTTGCTGTCTGGGCTGGTTGTCAGCAGCAATAAGCCAAGAAGCAATGGATGCAAACTGGAACAGAGAAGGTTTCACATCAAGATGAGGAGAAACTTCTTTAGAGTGAGGGTGCCAGAGCCCTGGAACAGGCTGCCCAGAGAGGTTGTGGAGTCTCTTTCCAAACCCGCTTGGATGCATTCCTGTGCGAACTACCCTGAGTGATGATGCCTTGGCAGAGAGGTTGAACTCAATGATCTCCAGAGGTCACTTCCAACCTCTGAGGTTCTGTGATTCTGTGATTTATTGATTATTATCATTTCAGTAGATGTCTAAGGATTGTCTGCATGTCAGTGGCATGTACAGAGCTAGGACATGGCGAGATGCATCCAGAAGCATCCTCTCATTGCGTGCTGGATGACCTCTGCCACTTGCAAAGCAGAAATGCATCAGGTCCTAAAAATAATCCCTGAAAGTCTCCCCTCCTGCCAGGTGTCTTCATCTCCATGCTGGCAGATCTGCAGGCAGGCTGCCAGGAGGCTATGTCAGGCCAGGAAAGGCTGCATTTCAGCAGCCATCCCAGCCTGCTCAGGCAGAGCCCAACGGCTGCTGCCTGTCAGGTTGGGATTTACATAAACCATTTGGGAGTGATGTGATTAGAGGTGGCAGTTCCACCAAAGCTGCAGAGAAGTTCTTTGTTTTTTGTGTTTTTGTGGTTTGTTAGGGTTTTTTTTTGTTGTTGTTATTTCATAGCTCTGCAGTATCCTTAGCAACAATAATGTTGTTAAGAGCACAGCTATGTTGGCAAAAGGCAGCCAGCGCTGGTGCAGAGCAACCAATGTGCTGACATAACCAAAGCAATGGTTTTGGCATCCTTGATTTATCCTTTTATCTGCTAGCTAACACAAAAAGCTAATTAGAATCATAGAATCATAGAATGGTCTAGGTTGGATGAGACCTCAAAGCTCATCCAGTTCCAACCCCCCTGTGCCACAGGCAGGGACACCTCCCACTAGATCAGGTCACTCAAGACCTCATCCAGCCTGGCTAGGACTTAGCAAAGTGACCTCTACAGTGATGGTTGCAGTGCTAGGACTTAGCAAAGTGACCTCTACAGTGATGGTTGCAGTGCTAGGACTTAGCAAAGTGACCTCTACAGCGATGGTTGCAGTGCTAGGACCTGAGCACTGCCATCCTGATTACCCTTTCCTGGTCTGAAGGAACACAATGGCCCAAAGGACAGAGGAATGCACCTGCAATGCCCCCCCAACGAAATTCCTTAGAAGGTGGAGCATTAACTGAATTTCTCCACTTGTTCTTGGTGGGATCCCAGTCGACAGCTCCCCTGAACCTGCCTGCCTCACTGCAGTTTTGCTTCCTCTCCCAGGCTGTGATCATGAAGACTGCCTGTGTGGGGTACACTGAATCATGCTGTGATTTACTTCGAGGAGGTCAGCTCCAGAAGTTTCCTGGGAGGGGATTTTATTAGATGCAGAGCACAGCACGACTGAATTAAAATGCAGCCAAAGTATCCCTTAGATCCATTCCATCAATACCATTATGCTGCCCCCCTCTGCACCACTGTTAGAAACTGATTTGACCTGGGGTTTTGGTTTTGTTTTGTTTTTGTTTTTTTTCCTTTAAAGTGGATGGGTCAAAAGAAGTTTTCTGCAAAGACAAGGTCAATTGTGCTCTGCTGCAAATGAGAACAAATAGCTGCAAAGCCCCAGTTACACTCTGTGATGAGTGGGCAAAGATGGGCAGAGGCTGTAAAGGGAAGGCAGATGTGGATGGTGTCATTTAGTAATCACACAGCCCAGAGGTTTGCAAGAATTTCTGACATGAAATGATGGAAGCCTCTGAATAATGAAAGAGCCATTTCCCTCTTCATTTCAGCCAGACCTTTTTTGAAGGACAGGTCTCTGCCTGCCTTTCCCAGCTAAATAGAATAAATCATTGGTGTTAACGTACCACAGAGTGCAGCACCAAGGCTGATGCATTTCAGGCAATCATGGACTGGCTTTGGTTGGAAAAGGCTTCCAAGATCATTGTGTTCAACCATCAGGCTAAGGCCACCATGGCCATTAAACCATGTCCCACACACTTCTTGAACGCACAGGCTGCCCAGGGAGGTTGTGGCTGCTCCCTCCCTGGAGGTGTTCAAGGCCAGGCTGGATGAGGTCTTGAGCGACCTGATCTAGTGGGAGGTGTCCCTGCCTATGGCACAGGGGGGTTGGAACTGGATGAGCTTTGAGGTCTCTTCCAACCTAAACCATTCTATGATTCTATGATCATTTTGCTTGGGAAAGGTCTCCAAGATCATTGAGTCCAACCACCAGCCTAAGACCACCATGGCCATTAAACCATGTCCCAAATTGCCATGTCCACACGTTTCTTGGATGGTGACTCCACCGCCCCCCTGGGCAGCCTCCTCCCATGCCTGACCACTCTTGCAGCAAAGAAATTTGTCCTCATATCTGACCTAAACCTCTTCTGGCACAATTTAAGGCTCTTTCCTCTCATTCTATCACCTGATACTAGAGAAAAGAAAGTAACATCACCCTGCTCCAACCTCCTTTCAGGGAGTTGTAGAGAGCAATGAGGTCTTCTCTTAGCCTCTTCTTCTCCAGAATAGAATCACAGAATCATAGAATGGTTTAGGTTGGAAGAGACCTCAGAGATCATCCAGTTCCAATCCCCCTGTGCCATAGGCAGGGACATCTCCCACTAGATCAGGATGCTCAAGACCTCATCCAGCCTGGCCTTGAACACCTCCAGGGAGGGAGCAGCCACAACCTCCCTGGGCAACCTGTGCCAGTGTCTTGCCACCCTCACTGTGAAGAATTTCCTCCTAACATCCCACCTAAATCTCCCCTCTGCCAGTTTGAACCCATTACCCCTCGTCTTGTCATTACAAGACTTAATGAATAGTCCCTCCTCAGCCTTCCTCTAGGCCCCCTTCAGATACTGGAAGGTTACTATAAGGTCTCCTGGAAACCTTCTCCGGGCTGAAAAGTTCCAACTCCCTCAGCCCCACTTCCCTCAGCTGCTCCTCTTAAGACCTCTTCTTGTTTCTGGCAGGGAGATAAACATCCCTCTCTCCTCGCTGAGTAGCTTGTCTTCACTGCAACTGGGGCTGCTGGCTTCTGCCAGTTTCCTTCACATCAAAATCAGCCTATTTTCCACTGAGACACTGTGGGAACCACACAGAAGGGCCTGTGGGAGTGCAGTCAGACTCTAGAGAGAGAAATGAAAACAGCATCATCGTTATTTATGGGGAAGATCCTGATGAGTCTGGAGTCATGAGTTGGACTGATTCAGTTCCTTGTATTTTTACCATGGCTTGGCTTAAGCTCCTGGTGCCTTCTGCCTGGCGATGTGCATCTGTGACAGATGGTGAAGATGTTTGGTTGGTCCTTGTACAATTTACTCTATTAGCACACGGAAGTTTTACAGCCTGTTTAAACACTGAGAGGGTGGGCAGCAGAGAACAAGGCTGCTGCTCCTTTCTTGATAGCAGCAGAACATGTCCAGGCTGGAGCTATGACAGAGGAAGACTGAACCAGACTGAAAGACCTCTTAGAGCTGGGCTTGTTTAGCCTGGTGAAGAGGAGGCACAGGGCAGACTTCATTGCTGTCTACAACTACCCGAAGGGAGGTTGTAGCCAGGTGGGGTTGGGCTCTTCTCCCAGGCAACCAGCAACAGAATGAGGGGACACAGCCTCAAGTTGTGCCAGAGGAGGTGTAGGCTGCATGATAGGAGGAAGTTCTGCACATTGGAATGGGCTACCCAAGTTGGTGGTGGAGTTGCTGTCCCTAGAGGTGTTGAAGAAAAGCCTGGATGGGGCACTACAGACTGGGGACAGAGTGGCTGGAGAGCAGCCAGGCAGAAAGGGACCTTGGGGTGCTGGTGGATAGTAGGCTGAACATGATCCAGCAGTGTGGCCATGAGAGCCATTGGCATCCTGGCCTGGATCAGGAACAGTGTGGCCAGCAGGACAAGGGAGGTTATTCTGCCCCTGTGCTCAGCAATGATCAGACCACACCTTGAGTACTGTGTCTAGTTTTGGTTCCTCAGTTCAAGAGAGATGTTGAGGTGCTGGAAGGTGTCCAGAGAAGGGCAGCAAGGCTGGTGAGGGGCCTGGAGCACAGCCCTGTGAGGAGAGGCTGAGGAAGCTGGGGGTGTGCAGCCTGCAGAAGAGGAGGATCCCAGACTCAGTTATCATTATCCCCTGATCCTTTCTCTCTCTCTCATTTATTTTTTTAGCAGCTTTTCCCCTTTACAAAAATTTCAAACAACTCTTTCTGTGCATGCAGCCAGTAGGGGAGCAGAAACTCCTGCCTCAACCCATGCCGTTAGGAAGTCCACATTTAAAATGCTTCCTTTCCCTCTACAAAACCACCACAGACAAAGAAAGGAAAGAGGTTTTCTTGGAAAGCTGGAGAGACCTTTCCAGAGCTCCCACTGTCTTTTTTGGTTTTTTTTGCTTGAAGTTCTTCAACTTGTTTAAACGTTCACATCTTTCAGCCTCTCTTCCTGATTTCGTTGCTGCAAACCCCTAAGAGCTGCTGTTTGTTCCAGAAAGCAGATTTATTATTTCTTCTTCACTCCAACTATGAATTTCCTTCAATTTAAAGTTTAGGAAACAAAAAA
>VWZI01001247.1:0-34993 GCA_013396835.1 Psilopogon haemacephalus
AAAAAAGGTAATACACACACCACACCCCTCCTGGAGACCAAAATCTTCAAGAGCGGATAACCAAACTCCCCCTACCACCTTTCCCCCCTTCCCCATTTTTATCTCACCACCTGTTGATGCTGCAGATAAGCCGAAGATCAGAGAGATTAGTGGTAGGAGAAAAAAGTTCGTCGTTTTAGTGATTTTACTCTGAATTTAGCCAGCAAGACCAAGAGACAAAGGAGAAAGCAGCAGCTGCAGTGCCCAACGGACCAAAGCCCTCTGATAATCTCGTTTGTTTTGGGAATATCTCTTAAAACAATTTTTTTTTCCTTTCTCAGTGAAACTCGGTGAAGTGCCAAAATGTGTTTAACTCTCTCTCAGCCAATAGTCTAATTTCTCACTCAAATTCTCCAATTAGCTCAAACCAACACAACGTGTAACAATAACTGTTACTGCATATCAGACCAGACTCTTGTATCAACTGAATAAAATGGGAAGTGAGTATTTTATCAAAACAAAGAAAACTCATTATTAGATCATCTTATCTGATTTAGCAAGAGTTAACTGTTTTTTGTTGGACAGGTATTCCTTTGTGATATCCTTGTCAGCAAGTCTAAGACACAGTGTTTGGTGTAAAATCTAACTTCCTTTCTCATTGTCCTCATGTTTTTGTGTCTCTACTTGTTCTGTTTGACTTATTAAACAGAAGGTCATTATGTCCAAGATCATGAAGATTATATTTAGATTCAGGAAAGTAATATATAAAAAATTCACCTGTATAATTTTCTCTCACAAGCTGTACTTGTCATGTCTACTCTGGAAATGTTTTCTCATTTGGTTTTCAAAATTCTCCTATTCTATCCTGCATCTTGCCTTCTTCTTTGTCAATTTTAGGTGAAAAGAACTGGAACAAAGCATCTAGATTATTTACTCTTATTTAAAAAGATCTTCAAAGAAACAATATTCACATATTTCACTGAGCTTCACTTTCAAAACTTCTCTTTTTAAATGCAGAATTTAGATTATTAACAGATTACAGCCACCCTGAAAAACTCTGAGGTTTTTTTTTTAATGACTAGGTTTTATGTAAATTATTAGAGGCATCAGTTTATCCTTTTTGTAAAGAGATTTACTTGGCAGTTCTAGGAGTTGAGAAAGATACTGAAGTTAATTGCATGAAAATCTCTCTACCTGAGAATTAGAGAAGTGCTATAATCTTTTGACTATAGCAAGTTAAATGCCACCTTCACAAGATCTCAAGGCTCCATGCTGTCAGATTAAGAATTCCATAACTTTAATTTATTAATATTTGGGTAAGATACTAAACAGACTACAGTGAATTGTAACTTAAGTATATATGATGACACTAATGTGTCATTTAATTGTCTTTCGTAGTAATCTCTTTTTTTTTTTTTATTAAGTGGATTTCATATTTGAATAGGTGTTTCGAATGCCAAAAAAACCCCAAAAAACAACAGTAGTTCTTTTTGTCCTTTCTTGCGTCTTTTCTGCAACTTTCTTTCATATTTCAGTCTTACTCTGGAGATATAACTGTGTGAAGAACTTTCAGCAAGACTTGAAGATCCGAGATAGGAAAAGAAGTTGTACCTGTAGTTTTAACTTGATAAGAAAGAACTTAAAAATCAGCTTTAAAATGCTGCTGAAAGCACTCAGACAATGGGCACTCAAAAAAACTTTTTTTTTTTTAAGTCTTTGCTGATCTGTCCTAATATGAACTACTATTCAAGACTACTTTATTTCAAGTCGAACTTCAGAATTTTCCAATGTTGGTGGTGCACCACTTGAATAAAATTTAGCACTGTGCACTTTTTTTTTTAGCCTACGCTTTTGCAAAATTATTATTACAATGCTACTATATAAACTTTCTAATTAAACAAACAAACAAACAAAATGTTATCATCCTCTTCCATTTTCCCTGTGGTTTTTGTTTTGTTTTGTGTGACAAAAAGCTTTCAGCAGAAAGGTTTTTTTTTTTTGTGGAACTTTTTCTTTTATATATATATTAATCAAGTTTTTTGTTTTTCTCTTTTATTTCTTTTGGGGATTTTTTGTGTCCTGCTACTGATTGTACAGGGAATTTGTGGTATACCTATCAACTACTTTTCCCATAACATTTATGTAAAAATGTTCTCTTGAGCTCCAAAGGAAATAGTTATGAAGCATCTGAAGAAAGGAAAAGGGCTTTGACTAAGGCAAGGTATTTGTTAAAACTTCAGGATTTGCTAGATTATAAAGGTGTATGCAGACTCAGGGGATTATTAGAAGATGTTCAAAAATGGTGCCAAAATTTCTGTAGCTATAGTAATCATTGTTCATCAAGAGTAAAGACATGGAAGAAGACTTTTAAAAATAAAAAAAGAAAAGAAAAGAACCATGCCTTTTGCAGACTACATTTGATTATTGGTAAAACTACTGATGATCCACACATACAATATATATAAGTACATAAATATATGGAACCTGGCAGATAGGAACTCTGGTAAGCCAAGAGTTTTTATTATATGATTACACAATTTCTGTTTCTCCTTTTGAAACATTGCTTTTCATTTTAAAAAAATAAGTTACATTAGGGAGTGTGTGTGTGATATGAGACTGCTAGTGATAAAGTACATGCTTTTTATTTAATTAATTTGGGTCATATACACTCCAGAATTATGAACATGTACTAGCAGTATGCCCAGGTGGCCAAGAAGGCCAACAGAAGCCTGTGCATTATGAGGAATAACACAACAAGCAGGAGTAGCTGTTATGATTTATTAAAATTTAATTTTGCCATTTATTATTTTTATAATAATATGCAGATGAACATTAACACCTATCTTCAAGAAGGGAAAGAAGGATGACTCTGGGAACTACAGACCAGTCAGCCTCACCTCTGTGCCTGGCAAAATCATGGAACAGATCCTCCTTAAGGCTCTGCTACAGCAGGTGAAAAACAAAGCAGAGGTGTCTGATGGTAACCAACATGCCTTCACCAAGGGCAAATCATGCCTAACAAATTTGGTGGCTTTCTATGATGAAGTCACAGCAGCAGTGGACAAGGGAAGGGCAACTGATGTCATCTACCTGAACCTGAGTAAGACCTTTGACTCTGTCCCACATGACATCCTGGTCACCAAACTGGAAAAATATGGACTTGATAGGTGGACAACTCGCTGGATAAGGAATTGGCTGGATGGCCACACACAGAGAGTGGTGATCAAAGGCACAATGTCCACCATGGAGAACAGTGACAAGTGGTGTCCCTCAGGGGTCTGTGCTGGGACCAGTGCTGTTTAACATCTTTGTCAGTGACATGGACAGAGGAATCGAGTGCACCCTCAGCAAGTTTGCAGATGACATTAAGCTGTGTGGCACTGTCGACTTGCTGGAGGGCAGGGATGCCATCCAGAGGGACCTGGACAGGCTGGAGAGGTGGGCCCAGGCCAACCTCATGAAATTTAACAAGGCCAAGTGTAAGGTCCTGCACCTGGGTCGCTGCAATCCCAAGCACAAATACAGGCTGGATGGTGAGTGGCTGGAGAGCAGGCCTGAGGAAAAGGACCTGAGGGTCTGGGTGGGTGCACAGCTCTACATGAGCCAGCAGTGTGCACATGCGGCTCAGCCAGCCAACCGTGTCCTGGGCTGCATTAAGAGAAGAATTACCAGCAGGGCAAGGGAGGTGATTCTCCCCCTTTACTCTGCTCTCATCAGACCCCACCTGGAATACTGTGTGCAGTTCTGGAGCCCCCAGCACAAGAAGGACATGGAACTGNGGAGCCCCCAGCACAAGAAGGACATGGAACTGCTGGAGAGGGTCCAGAGGAGGGCCACGAAGATGATCAGAAGGCTGGAGCACCTCTGCTATGAGGACAGGTTGAAGGAGTTGGGACTTTTCAGCCTGGAGAAGAGAAGCCTTCAAGGCGGCCTTATAGTAGCCTTCCAGTTTCTGAAGGGGGCCTACAGGAGAGCTGGGGAGGGACTATTCACAAGGTCTTGTAATGACAGGACGAGGGGGAATGGGTTCAAATTGGCGGAGGGGAGGTTTGAACGGGAGGTTAGGAGGAAGTTCTTCACAGTGAAGGTGGTGAGGCACTGGAACAGGTTGCCCC
Source organism: Psilopogon haemacephalus (assembly GCA_013396835.1). NCBI lineage: Eukaryota > Metazoa > Chordata > Aves > Piciformes > Megalaimidae > Psilopogon > Psilopogon haemacephalus. The sequence goes on from VWZI01001247.1 coordinate 4,095, forward strand.
AGGGAGGTTGTGGCTGCTCCTTCCCTGGATGTGTTCAAGGCCAGGCTCCATGAGGTCTTGAGAATCCTGATCTAGTGGAAGGTGTCCCTGCCTATGGCGGGGGGTTAGAACTGGGTGATCTTTAAGGTCTCTTCCAACCTAAAGCATTCTATGATTCTATGACTCTACGACTCTATGATTAATATATTATGGAAAATATTTATTAACATAAAATGTCTCCAGAAAACTTATTTACAAAGTTCAAAACACATGACTACAGGTATTTACAATGACTGAAATAGGCAATTTAAACACTTAAGAAAAACCAGCAAAAATATAAACTCCAATTGCCCTCTAGGGGGACTAGAGAGGCTCCTCTCCGCTAAGCTGGCAGCACAATCAGTTTGTTTACAGTTACCAAATCAGAACCTGTGATGGAGGGGTAAAGGATGATATCTTTTAAAAATTAATGTTGTTTATTAATTTTTAACTTTCAGGAGTCTCACCTCCCTCAATCACTAGTTTTATTAATAATTGGTTCTTTTGAAACAGTAATGGAAATGTTACACAGATGATAGTATAAGATGTGTAACATTTAAGAAATAACTACCAGTTGTGTAATAATTAAGAAATAACTACCAGTTATATAATATTTAAACTCAATTGGACTGGAAGAGAAGGTTCCTGGTGTCAACACACTGCTTGCCCACTAGCTGGACTCAAGGAACTCCTTTCTGCTTTAATGCAGAAGGATTCACTTAAGAGTTTACAGAATTTTGCTAAAGAGGCCTTGAGTATTTACTCACAAAAATTGTCACCTGACTTGAGGATGTAGCTACAGCTTCAGACAGTATCCAGACACTTGCAGAGTGTTCTGTTTGTGTTTTATTAGCTGCTGAGACTGATTTGGCAAGGCACAGGCCATGTATAAACAAATATATACACCTTGTTTGCTACCACAAAGTAGAACAAGTCTGTGCAAGTCTTGGGCCCTCAGACTGGGTGTCTCCAAGCTTTTTTCTCTTCTCACATTCTGCTCCTACCCCTCAGCAGAAGGAAGGGCTGAGGAGAAGATCATGCCCATGCAGACCAGGATATGTATTTGTGTTGGTTTGAGCTAACTGGAGAATTTGAGTGAGAAATTAGACTATTGGCTGAGAGAGAGTTAAACAACACAGTGTCACTTCACCAAGTTTCACTGAGACAGAGGAAAAAACATTGTTTTAAGAGATGTTCTCAAAACATCCAGATTAGCCAGTCGGCTTTGGGAGCCAGTCTGGCTTGGGTCTGTGTTGGCTCCGGCAGCTTTTTCCTTTGTCTCTTGGTCTTGCTGGCTAGATTCAGAGTAAAATCACTAAAACGACTAACTTCTCCTATCATTAATCTCTCTGATCTTCAGCTTATCTGCAGCATCAAGAGGTGGTGAGATAAAGCTGGGAAAGGGGGGAAAGGTGGTAGGGGGGATTTGGTTTCCCTCTCTTGGGGATTTTGGTCTCCAGGAGGGGTGTGGTGTCTGTATTTCTTTTTTACTGTATATTTCTGTAAATATCTGTTATATCTTGTAAATATTTGCTTGTATATTTGCATTGCTGTAAATATAAAGCTTCATTTATTAACTTCCAGTGTGTTTTTCTGAGTTTTAGCTGGGCTTTTAAAAGGTGGGGGGGCAGGTCACTGCAAACCCACTACAGTATTAGTCCTATTTTGGCCTTCCACGGCACTAGGGAAGTGATCGTGCTTCTGTACTCACCACTGGTGATGGTACACCTTGAGTAGTGTGTTCAGGTTTAGGCCTCCCACTAGAAGAAAGACATTATGGTCTTGAAGAGAGTCTGAAGAAGGGTAGTGAAGCTGGTGAAGGGTCTGGAATACAGGTCATATGAAGAACAGATATTATATGAGGAATGACTGAGGGAACAGGGATTGTTTATTCTCTAGAAAAGAAGGGTGAAAGAAGACTGAAAAGAGGTTGTAGTGAAATGAGTGTTAGTCTCTTCTCCCTAGTAAAAAAGTGATAAGAGGATAGGAACTGTCCTTAAGTTGCACCAGGGGAAGCTTAGAATCGATATTAGAATAAACTTTTTCACTGAAAAGGTCATTAAATACTGGAATAGGTAGTTGAATCATCATCCCTGGAGGTGTTCAAAAGACATACAAATGTGCTTCTAAGGGATATGGTTTAGCACCAGAATAATGGCTGGACTTGATGACCGGTTACCGTTTTAAAGACTAGTGTCTTAATTCCAAATTGTAAACACAATTTTTGAGAGAATTTGAATGTATGTCACAAAGGAGAATGAACAGAACATAAGAGATAAATCTATCTCATTTCATTTGGTTGATGTTTTTCTATATAATCTAAGTTTTGGAGTGCTCTTTCTCTTGCTTGCCTGCTTTTTCCCCACTGTTTTCTCTCCCTCTGGTAAAGACATTCTTTTTTTTAACTTGCAGTAACAAGATAAGAAAACATGGCCTTGCAGGCTGTGGTGTCCAGGGTAGGAAGTGTCTGGACTTTTGTCCGGGGGGGGTCCCTGGTCTTTGTCCAGAGGGTGTTAGCTGGATTTTCATCTAGTATTAAATGTACATATGTATTTATATGTTTATTACCTTTTATATTTAGCCTACTTTGTATATAATAATTTCATTTTACTTCCAAAATTCTGAGTAGTGCGGTAATTTACCTTTGTGGGGCAGATCCCAAACTCTAAGCGGTTTAAACCTACCACATAACGTGACCCTAAAGCTCATTTCCAACCAAAACAGTTCTATGATTCTATGGCTCTTGTCATTTAAAACATGTAAAAGGTAATAGTTGCAACAGTTTATTACACTTAATTATAACTGTTTGAGGATACTAAACAAAAGAAGTAATTTTAAGCTCTTTGCACATTTTCAGTGATTCTATTAAAAATAAAGCAACGCAACCAAACAAAGAAAAAAAAACCCAAAACCCCAAACTAATCAAACAAACAAAAAACATACCATGGAATATAGTCTGTGTAATTAAAGCAGGTTGTGTCTCCTATGACACAAATTCTTTGTTACACTATACTAGACCAGTTAAAGGGAACAGTTTATAGACTAGAAAACATTTTTTAAATTCCTTTTAAATTCTCTAAATATCCTCAGGAAAAAATTTGTCTGCTTTTGTTGGATTAATCTCTTTTCTTTTTTTTTCAGAAATTCACCCATATATGTGTGTTTAGCACGCAGCTGTTGTAGCATAAAAAGTCAGAAATTAGGGTCTTGCCATTTGAAGCTACTTGAATGTTATGCAGCACAAGATTTGGGTTTCATGGGAAAAAGATCTTACTTTCACCTTGTTAAAAAGTATTCATGCTTTCAGGGTTTTTTCTTTGTATAACAGCAGTGCCCCAGAGAACCCTGAAAATCATTCCTATGAGAGGAACACCGTATAGCATTGTCATCACGTTTCTACCTTCACCTGACCAACTGCTTTTCCCATGAAAGACAGCCAGGCTACACACTACTGTTAAGATACCACAGAAGTCCTGCATACTCTGCTGTGAGGACAGGCTGAGAGAGTTGGGGCTTTTCAACCTTGAGAAGAGAAGGCTTTAAGGAGACCTTATAATAGCCTTCCAATATCAGAAGGAGGGCTGGGGAGGGACTATTTACAAGGTCTTGTAATGACAGGACAAGGAGTAATGTGTTTAAACTGGCAGAGGGGAGATTTGAACGGGATGTTAGGAGGAAGTTCTTTACAGTGAGGGTGGTGAGACACTGGAACAGATTGCCCAGGACGGTTGTGGCTGCTCCCTCCCTGGATGTGTTCAAGGCGAGGTTGGATGAGACTTTAAGCAGCCTCTTCTAGTGCGGGGTGTCCCTGCTTATGGCACAGGGAGGTTGGAACTGGATGATCTTTGAGGTCCCTTCCAATGTAAACCATTCTATGATTCTATGATTCTATACTTTCTCATAAACTGACAAGGTAGACCATAAAAAGAATGCTATATGATGTTTGTTGCTTCATATATTTTTCTCTTAGGAAATTACCTGAATATTATTCTTACTGATTCAAGATAGGATCATAGAATCATAGAATGGTTTAGGTTGTAAGAGACCTCAAAGATCGTCCAGTTTCAAGCCCCTGCCATAGGCAGGGACACCCTGCACTAGATCAGGATGCTCAAGATCTCATCCAGCCTGGCCTTGAACACCTCTAGGGAGGGAGCAGCCACAACCTCCTGGGGCAACCTGTTCCAGTGTCTTACCACCCTCACTGGAAAGAACTTCCTTCTAACATCCTGTTTATATCTCCCCTCTACCAGTTTAAACCCATTCCCCCTCATACTGTCATTACAAGATCTTGTGAATAGTCCCTCCCCAGCCTTCCTGTAGGCCCCCTTCAGATATTGGAAGGCTAATATAAGGTCTCCTTGAAGGTTTCTCTTCTCTAGGCTGAAAAGCCCTAACTCTCTCAGCCTGTCCTCATAGCAGAGGTGCTCCAGCCCTCTGATCATCTCTATGGCCCTCCTCCAGACTCACTCCAACAGTTCCATGTCCTTCTTGTGCTGAGTGCTCCAGAACTGCACACAATACTCCAGGTGGGGTCTGACATAAAGGGGGAGAATCACTTCCCTTGCCCTGCTGGCCTTGCTTGCACACTGTCGGCTCATGTTGAGCTTTTCATCAACCCAGAACCCCAGGTCCTTTTCCTCAGAGCTGCTCTCCAGCCACTCACCATCCAGCCTGTATTTGTGCTTGGGATTGCAGCGACCCAGGTGCAGGACCTTACACTTGGCCTTGTTAAATTTCATGAGGTTGGCCTGGGCCCACCTTTCCAGCCTGTCCAGGTCCCTCTGGATGGCATCCCTACCCTCTAGCAAGTCGACAGTGCCACACAGCTTGGTGTCATCTGCAAACTTGCTGAAGGTGCACTCGATTCCTCTGTCCATGTCACTGACAAAGATGTTAAACAGCACTGGTCCCAGCACAGACCCCTGAGGGACGCCACTTGTCACTGTTCTCCAGGTGGACATTGTGCCTTTGATCACCAATTTCTGTGCAACCATCCAGCCAATTCCTTATCCAGCAAGTTGTCCACCCATCAAGTCCATATTTTTCCAGTTTGGTGACCAGGATGTCATGTGGGACAGAGTCAAAGGCCTTACTCAGGTCTAGGTAGATGACATCAGTTGCCCTTCCCTTGTCCACTGCTGCTGTGACTTCATCATAGAAAGCCAGCAATTTGTCAGGCCTGATTTGCCAAATTGTGTGGCTTTCTAATGCAGGAAATGTGACAGCTGATGGAAGAAATATCCAATATGCAGACATGGTGTGTGTAAAGGTTTCATACAGTTGCTCAGCTGTTTCTCTGGCAAATTAACTTTTTCCTTAGTTTTTCCTCTTGCTTTTCTACCCCCACCTCACCTTGCACCCCCTTTGGTAAACGTTTTTAGTTGTACGTGAATTTGCATCAGCAACATTTCAGATAAATATTTGAAGATTCATGTGTCTGTGGTTACACACAACTACAACTGCATAATGATGACTTCTTGGGAGACAATTTTTCTGTTCCAGAGGAAAATCCAGTAATTTAAAATCTGATGTAATTCCAAGTTTGATCAGGAATGTAAAATTATAGCATTTCCAGTTATAACTATGTTTTAGAACTCCAAGATCACAGGATGGTTGAGATTGAAAGATAGCTAAGGAGGTGTCCAGTCCAACCTCCTGCAGTACAGTGTCAGAGATAGCAGGTAGAGATCTTGGCTGTGTATAGCAATTTTTTTTTATACCTCCGAGGACAGAGACTTCACAACCTCTCACCAAATTGTTTCAGTGTTTGGTGACCCTCATAGTAAGAAAAGTATTTACTGATGTTCAGAATGAACCTCTTGTGTTTCAGTTTGTGTTCATTGCCTCTGGGTCTATCACTGGGCACCACTGAGAAGGAACTGACTTCATCTGTGTTCCCTCTCTATCCATATTTATACATTTTGATAAGACTGACTTCAGTCTTCTCTTCTCCAGACTGAGGAGTCCCAGTTCTCTGACTTTCCTCAGAGGACTCTCCAGTCCCTCAAGCATATTAGAAGACTTTTGATGGACTCTCTCCTGTAATATCTTTCACACTGTAATATCTTTCACACTGTGTAGTCTAGAACTGGACACAGAAGTCCAGATGTGACTCACTAGTGCTGCAAAAAGGGAAAGGATGAGCTTCCTCAGCATGCTGGCTATGCATCTTCTAATACAGCCCAGGGTACGGTTGGCTTTCTTTGCAGCAAGGACAAATTGCTCATTTGTGATCAGCTTACTTTTCACAAGGACCTCCAGGTCCTTATCTTGTAGAGCTCCCTTACAATTAGTCAGCCTCCAGACAGTATTGGTACCTGGGGTAATTCCTTCCCAGATGCAGGACCTGGCATTACCTTGGGATTAACTTTATAGGATTTTGGTCTCCTCAGTCCTTTAGCCAGTTGAGGTCTGTCTGTCAAGGCAGAACAGCCATCTGCTATTCCAACCACTCTTACCAGTATTGTTTAATCTACTGCAAATGCTGTTGATTGCAACTCTTAGATGCCTGCAGTTCACAGAATTTCTAATCTACTTCATTATCTCTTTATCTACCATGTACATTATTACTTTGTCTGCAATGATGTTACTGGAGATGGTGTCAAAAACCTTACAAAAGTCAAGATAAACAATATTGACTGCTCTCCTCTCATCCACCAAGCCAGACTTTTCATCTCAGGAAGCTGTCACATTGACTAAGCAAGACTTCCCCTTTCTACATCAAAGATGAGGACACCTGATTACCCTCTTGTCTTTCACGGCTTTGGAAATTATTTCCAGGAGGATCTGCATCATCACATTCCCACTAACTGGGGTGGTACTGACAGATCTGTAGTCCTTTGAATTCTCCTTCTTTGCCTTCTTGAAGTTAAGAACAAATTTTGCTTTCCTCTAGTCCTCAGCAACCTCTACCAGACACCATGGTCTTTCACTGATAATTAATTGACTGGCCTCTCGGTCAGGTCCCTGAGCACTTGTGGGTGTATGATGTCAGAATCTTAAGACTTGTGTCTATCCAGTCTGTTTAAATGTTCCCTGATCAACTCTTTCTCCACCAAACATAAGTCTTTCTCACTTTAGACTTACTGGTCTCAGAGATCGCAGGTTGCTGAAAGTCAGTTTTACCAGTGAATACTGAGTTGAGGAAGACATTGAGTATCCATGTCCTTTGTCATCATTTCCAAAAAGCCTGTATCCATCCAGGATAATTCAGTCTGGGAGTGTCCTCAGCAGGTGTCTTTTCCAACTTCCTGGTCAGGACGAGACTAGCTTTGGGGTAAGACAACACTGCTTAAGTACTTCTTCAGTCCAGTCTTGAAAACCTCCAGAGAAAGAGATTACACAAACTGCTGGAGCAACCTACTCCACTTTTTGACTGTCCTTATGGTGAAACCCACTTTCATTTTTATTTCTAAAAGTAAAGCATATAATTTTAATAACATTTAAAACATTACTTAGATAAAAATAAAGATAATCATAGAATAGTTTAGGTTGGAAGAGACCTCAAAGATCACCCAGTTCCAACCCCTGCTGGCCACACCAGTCCTAATACAGGCCAGGATGTAACTTGCCTTCTTGGCCACCTGGGCACACTGCTGGCTCATATCTAGCCTCCTATCTACCAGTACCTCCAGAGTCTCTCCCTCCCTGGCCTCTCTCCAGCCACTCTGTCCCTCTATTATAAGTTTAGAATAAACAGGTTTCCAAAATTTTAAAACAATTACATAATTAATTTTCTGTAAAAAAAGAAGCGTTCTGGTGAAATTCTTTCCTATCAATAAAAACATAAGTGTTTCTAACAATAATATGTGTGGAATCTGACATTTTCTCTCTAGAGTTTAAACTTATGCTGTTAAATATTGTAGAATTTTACCCCCTTTGGGAAAAAGGTTAATGCTGTTTAACAGAAGTGGATTTTGTGTCTCCATGTGGTAAGTTGGTGCTGTCTTAATTTAAGTCTTATGGAAGGTTCAGATAGATATTCCCAGAGCCAGGTGGCCAGAATAGAAGACATTCTCCTGGGCATAGAAGGCAGAAGTGTGTAACACTTCAAAGCTTCATAAATCAGATGGAGACTGATGTTAGCAGTCCTTTACGCACCCATGGTGTACTAAAAAGTGAAACTTCCCGGCAGCCAGATTGTGTAGAGATGTGGTGAGCTTCCTTGTAGACAAATTATTTCTTTTTAATCTCTCTGAGGAACATCCAAAATAGAATCAGTGACTTTCATGTCACTAGGTATTTCTTAAATCCTCTGCCTTTCCATCTATAAATATATACTACAATCAAGAAGGTAATTAATTAGTCCAATGTACCTGTGAAGGTGTCCTTGCAGCTCTCTACAGACAAATCTGCTATTTGCAGAATCAACTATAAATAAATGAACATTTAATAGCAAGTAGGTAGAAATTCTAAGGATAATTAGGCGCTAAATATATATAGAGATTTACCTTCTGCAAGGCAGTGTTTAGCATTCTTGAAAATTCATATGAATGTCCAACTATTGCTTGGGTCACCATGGCTACATTTAAGCCCCTTGAATCAGATCCTATGCAACACATGAAAACATAAAAGCATGAGAGTATAAATAAGCTCACTGAAGACTTGAATTATCCCTTTTTACTCAGCATAAAGTAATCCAAGAGCAACTATTCCAGCCCAAGTGCTGAGAACATATGTGATGCCCAGGCATATTGGACCTTTGCAAGGCAGAATTAACATTACTTGCATTAGCTAAGACATTTACCACCTGAGAAAAACAGCAGATCATCAGGCAATATACACCAAAGAGGGCAATGAAATTACTGCACTTGACTCTGTGCAGGCAAGTACAATAAAGCACAGAAATATACAGTCTGTCTCAAGCAACAGGATTAGTTTAGCCAGATAAGTGAACTCTCCAGGCAAGCTCATTTACCACAAAGCACATTAGCATTTTTTCACCCCTTGATGAAATTGTTTGGTGACTAGGCCCCACCTTCAGTGCAAAACAGATACACTGTATTACAATCCACAAAAATGAGCACATAAGACATTAAATAAAACCTTAGATCTTTGAAAAATGCAAAGCAGTTTCAACTGATTGATCTACTTGTAATATTAAATAAGCATCATTAAAATCAACCTATTCTCTGTATGGCAATTATTACATACTGCATAAAATCTCATTTCTCATCTCTTTCATATGAAGTCATTGAAGCTCAAACATAGAGGTAACTAAAGTAGTTGGAATCAGTAAAACATAGCTCACAGAAGCTGTTCTATGTGTTTGAACATTTTGAAGTGGTTGGTCTGCTGAATTTAATATGCCCAGAACCATAGAGTAAGATTTTTTTCCTTTAACAATCATGGATCTTTTTACAAAAATTCAATTTATATGTGACTGTTAAGAACTTGTCAGTCCATTGCAATAAGAAATTCCTTGTGTCACAGCATTACACTGTCTCTTTTTGTTCTGAAACACATACCTTGGCAAATTTTAGCAGGCATAATTTTGAAGAATTGCCAGCCCTTGTATCATAAGCATAACACTTAGATTTCCTTTTGTATAAGAAAATGTTTTTTACAAAGTGACGGTTTGAAGTTTGCGAGTTCCTAACAGCTTGGTAAATCTGACTGAAAGAATGTTGTTAGTCTAGCAGTAGTAAACCTCAGCAGTCTATCAGGAGAATGCTTACCCATGCCAGCTTTAGAAATGGGGAAGTGCTTTATTTAACTTCAGATCGAGCATTTTGAGAGTATATAATCCTAAAATTTTACTCTACCTCCTGCCAAAGTATATAAATGCACACACTACATCCTACTATTGACTTCAATCCTAGGATCTCTTTTGTGCTGCACTGTGGGACACAGTGTTGTTTATCTCAGCAGCCAGAGGACTGTGAAAGAACACACTGTGAAGACCGTAAATGGCGTTCACATATTTTTTTGTTGATGTGGAATGTACCCTGCAAAAAATGTCTCATTGGTTTGGTACTGAAAACCATGGAGCCCTGCAGGGTGTCTACAGGACCTTTCTCCTGAGCTGCATTTATGCAAATTCAAGCAATGCAACATACTGTGCAATGGAAACACAAAAGAAGTAGTAGCATAGTGCTCCAGCCTTGTCCCAGATTTCTCTCACCACGTAGTCAGTTCTGAACGAAGGAAGGGTTTTCTGATACAACAAACTGATTTTACCAATGGAGAGCTTAAAATTAAGAAAAAAATGTCAATATAAAAATTGTGTCAAATGTCATTAGTTGTTGGTATTAAATGTATTTCTTAATTTGGGACTGAAACTTACACATTTGATCATCACAGTGGAAATATACAACAAAAGTCCCTTTGAGTAATCTACCAGTAAAATTGCATTGACAGATTTTGATTCCATAAAAGTTAGTCAGGGAAAAAATAAACAAACAAATAAATCAGAGAATAAATGCTTTTAGAAGACTGACACTGTGTGTGTGGATGATTTTTTTTTTTCACTGAACAAGAAAAAAAAGGCCAATTGAACTAAAATGCCTATTTAGTCAGGAGCAAAACTATTCACTAATTCATCTCACATCAATTCAGAGGATGACTTGAACGGGATAAAACAAAGAGACTACTGACACTACTTGAAATATATTTATAATCGATTATGAATTATTAAGAGTTTTGCATGAATATTATTTTTTATTAATGACATTTTAAAAATCAGGAAAATTCCATGAGGTTCTCAGGATGTTTGGTCGACAAGAGGCAATTACACAAAGGTTATTTATAAATACAGAATTAAAGAGCTTGAACAGTTTAAACAGTCAGAACTTGGTAAGTAGGGACCTGGTAACAGGGAGAATTTTAACCGCATCTATACTCACAGAGCATCCTGGGGGAGAAGGAGCCTTGCCACTGCTGGTGCAAATCTGCAACACACATTGCAAATACGTGGCCGCTGTGAAAGAGGTCTGAAGATGTGTCCAGTCCCAGTGAAAGAAGCAGGAGAAAAGAGTACAACGGCTCTAAATCACCTCCTTAAATACACTATTTTGAAGGGTGAAACCGGCCAATAGGCATTAGTGTCCATTGTTTTGGCCAATGAATTCAAAGTCCTGCGCCTAGGTGTCCACCCTAACACTTGAGAGACAGCACAAGACACCTGACTTGGTCATGGGCCATACACTCAGCCCTTGGGGCTTTCCAGGGCCAAACCCTCATTGTTTTGCTCACATCCATCAACCCGTGGACCTTGCTACAGGAGGAGGAGAGCAGGGGTTTGAACTAATTTGGCAGGATTTATGCCCTACCAGGACAAATACTAAAGGATCATATAGGGCTTCTGGAATGCGTGAAAATGCATAAGGTGGAAAATTCATAGCTTCTTCAGAAAAACATTTTGGGTCAATGATAGATAACAATCTTTTGCCTATTTCTATGGTTATAGCAAGAACAGGAAAGCAAAAAAGGACAATCTTTCTTTCAATTCTGATTTACAGTAAGATTTCCTGGATTTCCTTAAGTTTCTAGTGGTGGGAGGTTAATGAGGAAGATTATGAGCATAACAAAAAATAGTGGATTGATGTCAAATGCCTACTCAAATGTTTGTGATGCAAAACACTTATAGAAAACAGAGCCAAGTGTGAAGATGTGAAGATAAATGTATTGTCTAGACAGGCACTGTTGGGAAAAAAAAAAAGGATTTTTTTTTGGGGGGTTTGCAGAGTAAAACTTCAGATGTACATCATCTTTATATACACACATTTTTCTGTGATTTATATTCAGTTAAAGAAATTGTAGTTTTAGTGACTGAGAACTCTATTTCATATCAGTTGAAACTTATTGCAGAGGTGCCTTAACTGGACAAACCAAGAGTTATTTTACAGGAAAATAAAAAAAAATATATACTAATGACAGTAAATATGTTTCCCTAATTCTGACCAAGGAATTTGAAAAGTAGGTTTAAAGAGGGCCTCTGGAAAAAGGGACTACAGATAAATATACAAATCCTTCCTCTGCCCCATCAAGTAAAACTAATGCAATTAGTTTTATTGTGATCAATATCTCTAAATCACTTAAGCATGAACTTCAGTTATGAGATAGAAGAGATTCAGTTAACTAATGCTAGTAAACTGATAAAGTTTCATTAGAATAAAAATTAAGTCAGAAAAAAAATTCTTAGGCTACTATACTGCATAAATGTTTTGCAAAAAGGCAAAGGGAAGACTTCAGAGAAGAAGGTGACTCCTAAAGGACTCTGGTGGGAGTCTTTACAGATACAGCTCTGTGAGGAAATTATATGGCTGCATGGGAAATGACTAAAACACCAGTTAAATTGCAAATGTCATAAGGCCCTTTTGTGATCACATAATGTAAAATTATCTTTAAAAAAGTGAAGTGCTTCACAAAATCTTCATTTTTATCTTATGGCTTTTTTCCCCCCTTTATCTAAAAGCCTGAATGTTCCTCACTTGAGAAGTGGTCTATTCAAGTTCAAGGTTTATGGTATCTCAGAAAAAGAGATTCAGACACTGTAAAAAAGAAAAAAAGTAGCAAAAAAGTTTATTACCATAAAATTATGGTATAGGCTACATAAGCAAAATATTAATTAAGTGTCACATTTTATAACCTGGAATGATTAAGAACAAGTATTATATGGAGCAATGACATTTTGTATCCTGTACAACTTACTGAATAGGGAAAAACAAACAAATGTAAGCTTTTGCTTATTCAGATTCTCTCAAACTTTGTTTTGGCATTTTCAGAGATAAAAATGAGGGTGGTATTTTTTCAGTTATTCTCTCTGAAAATAGAGCATGTTTACTGTGAACAGAATAACATTGTTTGCTGACTTCTGTAACACTACTTTTGCTTGAGAAAGGAGCAAGCAAAAGGATGTAGAAATGTGTTCTGGTTCAAAGAATTGGACCAGCAATCTGTGTAAATGCAACACAGTGTTTGTTTAAGGGTTTTCTGATCTATAAACACATGAGGCTAAATCCTGATCCTATTCAAAGCAATGACATTTTCTCTTTACTTTAGTAAAACCCTAGATTGACTCAGCACATTTTAATGCTGTAGAATTTATCACTCCAAAAGAGAAAGTTGAAGAAATGACACTTTTCACAACTCAACTCTTCCATGTCACCAAATAATTGAAGAGTGTGCATGAGCTCCACATGAAAACACTATAAAGATTTTTCCTCTGAAGAAACAAACAACCTAAGTCTGAATCCACAGTATTTCTTTTCAGTATTTACTGAGTAAATTAGTATCATCCTATCAATAACAGATGCACAAGTTTTCTGATGTATTTTACTGAACAGAATCAGCTGGTGATACATTAACCATTTTAAAGACTATGCAGCAAAATTACAGCTTCCATGAAAACACGTATTTTCTACCATTTATTTTCTACTATAATTTTCAATTCAGTAGAGAATAGAGAAAGAAAAAGAGGAAAAAAGAAGGATTCAAAAAGGGGTTATATTTTACTATCTGAGATATTAATTCTTAACCACTCTCTTTAACTATGAAAAGCATAAAATGTTTGTCCTTGGCAAATCTTGTCCCACCACAACATTCTTAGAACATTTTGGTTTATGTAATACTCTTTTATTCTTATGTGGAAGTGGGAGGGGTAGGGGAGGAGTGACAGTCTATGGATATGTGGAATAGAGACATAATCTATGTTCTGCCACACTATATTGATGAGGTCCATGAATCCTGTGAGGAAATAGAACATATTACATATGTTCATGTACATATTAGGAAAGTAGAACAACACAGCAATTAGTTTAATAGAAGCAGATAACTATTATCTATACAGATTGGTGTCTGTTGTGATTTTCTGACTGTTGGTCAGAATCCCTACTCATTGTAGTTTGACATGGTCATTCATAAAGTTACCACATATTTTCACAAGGTAATCCATGAAAATTCTTGGAGATTTTAGCATTAATACTTAGCAAAGATAATAAAGTCAACCACATTTTAAAAATCTGTTAACTTGTAATAGGCTACCACATTCAGATTATAATAGATTATATACCAAAAATATAGAAATAACAGACTACAAACCTAGATGCTCTTCCAAACATACTGCCAGTAGTCAGAGAGTCATGATCTCAACAGTTATCTCAGTCTTCATTGAAGGCCTCAGGCCATTCCTTAGAGTTGTCTTAAGTATCTTGAATTCCTGAATGCTGTTAAACAGAAGAAAAAGGACGCATTGTTTTAGGGTAATATTGTGAAAGTACACTAAAAAATGAAATTTCAATGAAGAAAATTGGGACTTAAGTAGATTAGTTATAACAGTAGTTGTATGGAATTTACATTACTTGCATAGAATCCTAGAATGGTTTAGGTTGGAAGAGACCTCAAAGATCATCCAGTTCCAACCACCCACCATAGGCAAGGACATCTCCCACTGGATCAGGATGCTCAAGACCTCATCCAGCCTGGCCTTGAACACCTCCAGGGAGGGAGCAGCCATGACCTCCCTGGGCAACCTGTTCCATTATGCCACCACTCTCACTGGAAAGAACGTCTTCCTAACATTCAGTTTAGATCTCTCCTCTGCTAGTTTAAACACGTTACTTCTCTGTCATTACAAGACCTTGTAAATAGTCCCAGCCCAGCCCAGCCCTCTTGTAAGCCCCTTCAGATATTGGAAGGCTCCTTGAAGCCTTCTCGAGGCTGTAGTTCCCGGGGTCGTCCTCTTTTCCCTTCTTGAGGATGGGTGCTATATTTGCCCTTTTCTAGTCAGTAGGAACTTCACCAGTCTGCCGTGACCTTTCAAATATGGTGGACAGTGGTTTAGCAACTACATCGTTATTTCTATGAAATTCACTCCTATTGTCTGAGGAACAACTTCATCTCAGAATTATTCTACAAGGCAGGTTGAGGTAGAGAATAGCATTCTGATAATCACACACAAAGTTTTTGGGTTTTTCAGGTAAAGGCTGTTGGGAATCCTACAGAAAAATGTCCCTAACAGACATTTTTTATGTGTAACTTTGAAGACAATGATTCAACATTCACTTATTTGTGTGTTTGTCATTAGATCTCATGTAGGTTCAGAAGTATGCAGAAGCAATTCAGAGTATAGATTAGGAAGCAATAAGGAGATTTAACTTCAGAAGAGAAGTGAAAATGGAAAGGGAAAGAAGTGCAGCATTACAGATGCAAGACCTATTTCACAACATTTTAGGCCTGCAAACCATAAAGAGTGATTAAAAGAAGATATTTTTAAATGAAAAAGGGATATAAAAGTCAAGTGCCTGAAATGAATACTCAAGGTATCCATTCTAAAATGTGAGCCCTCAGTACTCAAGAAGACCTGGAAACACAAGGAATAGCAGGGTAAGTTTTATGGCAAATTTTAAACAGGAGAATTGCTCATCGACTGTGCTCTGAAGTGGACAACAAAGATGATGTGAGTGACACCAGTACATGAATACCAGTGGGAGGAGGAGACAGTCATAGAAGGAAACTGGAAGCAGCCTCCAGGACTTAATTGCTGAACAAACAACAGCACCTTGTGTGGCTGAACCCTAGCAGGTATTGCTTAAAAACCCTTGATCCAGATCTTTATTTCTCTCTTTCCTTAACGTTTTGTTTTTATCACTCAACACCTTTCTGCAGTGTGTGTGATGCCACTTTGAGCACATACCACCAGCATGCAATCTAGGGACAGGTTTAGCACTGCAGAGTCACTGTGGCTGTGCAGAGCATGGTTTTTACTGTGGATGATAGAGACAATGGTGGTTGCTGTGGTTCCCGTGCACACAGCCTGGCTCAGGGAACAGCAGCATACTGAGGTTCCAGTTTCACTGTATTCTTGGGGAACCAAGAACTGACAGGCTATAAGCACGCAAAACTGACCTTCAGATAAGAAGGATGTATGTGTGTGAGAATGTGACAATAATGGGACACCTTCCATGAGCACATGTGAAAAACTAGTCGAGAAGGCTACCTACAGAAAGCGAGATGTGAGTGTGGTTAATAAACAGTCAAATCTGAAGTATGTAAGAATCTTTTGATAAATTGGAGCTTGCATATAGAGTAATTGTAATTTGCCCATCTGTAACTAGTGGCTGCCTCTTTAAAATATTGTGTAAGTGAGTTTCTATTTTTATTATATCACCTCACCTATTTATCTGGTCCAAAACTGAGATATCAGGAAGTGGCGGTTCACCACAAGTGGTAGAAGTCCTGTGCTCTTACAATTCCTTCATGGATTTCTTTTCCAAGAAATAAAGAATGAGTCTAGGTAATCCCTAGAAATGTGGATTACCCTCCTGTATGGACTTAACAATGACATACAGTAATGAAATCACTTTCCCTCAATACCTTCAATGAACTGGAACAACCACCACCAATTATTTCTTTGTGCTTTTAACCGCACTGAGCAGAACTGACTCCATCTGGTCAGAATGAAGTATATGTGTATATATATTTGAAAGGTTGTGGCATACTGCTGAAGTTCCTGCTGACTGGAAGAGGGCAAATATAACACCTGTCTTCAAGAAGGGAAAGAAAGACGACCCTGGGAACTACAGACAGTCAGCCTCACCTCTGTACCTGGCAAGATCATGGAGCAGATCCTCCTCAAGGCTCTGCTAAGGCAGATGGAGAAGAAAGCAGAGGCTCCTGATGGTAACCAGCATGGCTTCACCAAGGGCAAATCATGCCTGACAAATTTGGTGGCTTTCTATGATGAAGTCACAGCAGCAGTGGACAAGGGAAGGGCAACTGATGTCATCTACCTGGACCTGAGTCCCTCAGGGGTCAGTGCTGGGAGCAGTGCTGTTTAACATATTTGTCAGTGACATGGACAGAGGAATCGAGTGCACCCTCAGCAAGTTTGCAGATGACACCAAGCTGTGTGGCACAGTCGACTTGCTGGAGGGCAGGGATGGCATCCAGAGGGACCTGGACAGGCTGGAGAGGTGGGCCCAGGCCAACCTCATGAAATTCAACAAGGCCAAGTGTAAGGTCCTACACCTGGGTCGCTGCAATCCCAAGCACAAATGCAGGCTAGGTGGTGAGTGGCTGGAGAGCAGCTCTGAGGAAAAGGACCTGAGGGTCTGGGTGGGTGAGCAGCTCTACATGAGTAGACAGTGTGCACACGTGGCCCAGACAGCCAACCATGTCCTGGGCTGCATTAAGAGAAATGTGGCCAGCAGGGCAAGGGAGGTGATTCTCCCCCTTTACTCTGCTCTCGTCAGACCCCACCTGGATTACTGTGTGCAGTTCTGGAGCCCCCAGCATAGGAAGGACATGGAACTGCTGGAGAGGGTCCAAAGAAGGGCCACGAAGATGATCAGAGGGCGGGAGCACCTATGCTATGAGGACAGGCTGAGACAGTTAGGGCTTTTCAGCCTGGAGAAGAGAAGCCTTCAAGGAGACGTTATAGTAGCCTTCCAGTTTCTGAAGGGGGCCTACAGGAGAGCTGGGGAGGGACTATTCACCAGGTCTTGTAATGACAGGACGAGGGGGAATGGTATCAAACTGGCAGAGGGGAGATATAAACAGGATGTTAGGAAGAAGTTCTTTACAGTGAGGGTGGTGAGACACTGGAACAGGTTGCCCCAGGAGGTTGTGGCTTCTCCCTCCCTGTATGTGTTCAAGGCCAGGCTGGATGAGATCTTGAGCATCCTGATCTAGTGCGGGGTTTCCCTGCCTATGGCGGGGAGTTGGAACTGGATGATCTTTAAGGTCTCTTCCAACCTAAACCATTCTATGATTCTATGATTCTATAAGTAACAGGAACAAATGACAACCTAAGGGAATTTTCAAAAGACTATACAAGACCATGGAGCTTCTTACCGCAAAGATCAATTCATTCTCCTAGCTCACATTTACTTTCTGAAGAACTAGAAATCATGAGGGTTGGAAAAGGGAGAAAAGATGAACCTTGGTGGATACAGTTTCACTTATAAAGGATGTTCTCTTGTTCAGTTTCTATAAACAGAAGCCATTTCTATGAATTTCAAAGCCTTGCCTAGTACAATGTTGTAGGAGGATTTAACCTGAAAATAGCCATAACTTAATTTATACTTTTTTTTTTTCAGAAAGAGCTACTGTTATATTAGCAAAAGAGTTTGGGGAGATTCATCTGCAAAGGAATCAATGTTATAGTTATGAAAACACTTGTAGGAAACAGATTTTAGACTTCAGCAAGGTAAAAGGTGGAAGAAAGAAATTGTAAATGTCCAAGTGTGTTGTCACATCTCTTGGCAAAAAAGGATGCACAAGGCACATTTTAAAATCTTTCAATTTCTCAAAGAGCTGAAAAGAATGAGAATTCTCTTCAAAAACAGGATAAAGGTTTCTTTTGTGAAAGCATGACTACAGGAAAATATGCACTTTTGTTTGTTCTGACAGAAAGATCTTTCTGGTTATCCTGAGTTTGACAAGAGAGGGATGTCTTTATGATAAAGATTAAAGATCAAAAACCTGTTCATGAAAAAACAACAGCACATTTTTACTGCAAATAGTTTAATATTGCAGAATTTCCTTGCTATCACAAAATAATTTGCAAAGCTTAGTATGACAACACCATCTGGAGTTTAAATTCACACAGATTGAATCAAACAGCGTTATAAAATGGCTGAACACTGTGATAAAGTGACTATAAGGCACGCTGGCAAAAAAAAATCCCACTTTTCTATTAATGAGGAAGATGCCCTAGGTGCAAACATACTAGGCATAGTATTGGCAACAGACACACCAGGCACATAAATAGAATTCCTCTGTCACAGCTTTTGCTGCCAAATAAGTACAGCAACTATACAGACACTAGTCCCCGCTTTTCTGTGCAAATAATAACTTACTGACATCACTCATAACTGATACAGTTTGCACAGGAGGTTAGCTACATGTTTCTGTCATATCAAGAGCCAGCAAGCCAGCAAGTTAGATTGCAGTCCTCAGAATTATAGGAATAATATGACTCAATGCTTGGTTTCAACTGTGTGTCAGATCATGCTTTAAACACATTTTCTACAAATTCCAGGGAGAGAAGAATTGGATGGAGCTGGATCCATGGAAGTCTTCCATTATGAATCAGGCATATCTCAGTCCCTCTGTCTGCTCTAACTTTTTTGTTTGCAAAATGTGTGTCTTGACTGGCAGCTTGTAAGACACTTTTATACTCCTGAGTCAAACTCCATATGGCACTGTGTTTTACTACTGCTGCTTAATTCACCACTGAGTTATTTCAATGGGGTTATTGGAATATAATATGGAGTCAATCCCTTCAGAACCGTTAGCAGAATTTTTCAATGTACATTGCAGCATTATGTACTTCTAGCACAGATTATTTTTCACATATTAGACAGAGAAAGTAATGTTATAATGAAGCATACAATTGAGTTCTTCATTCAGACTTCTTTTGATATTGTTTCCAACTAAATGGCAGCTTTATGAGCAGGAATAAATCCTAGCATTTAGGTTGCCGTTAAGAATACAAAAGGCACCTTTGTGTTAACATCCATCCCTACTGGTTTGTTTCAGTCAGCCATAAGGAACATTATGCATGCTCCCACATTCCTATATGCTTTTCCTCAGTAATCCTGGTTTTCCATTATTTCAAACGCTTGGGAAGGGTTGTTTGCTTGTTGGTTACTTAATTGCTGATTACTTATAATACTTTATCCAAGTATTATAAGTAATTAATACTTAGAGCAATAACTATTATTATAGTTTAAGAGGTAACAATAACATAGTAGCGTAGATAGGCTTCTTATAATCTCAGAAATGGCAAAGAAGTTTCAGTCACATTTTAAGGAAGACTTCCTAAGTTACTTCAGCTACTTTACCTTCCTACAAGAAAACCTGACCACAGTCACATCACTGACCTGAAGGACTGAATTCAAGTAGCACATATGGAAAGCATAGTGTTTACCTGCAATAACAAATGGTTGCCTTGGAATTAGCATCCAGGGAGTAATGTTGGTCTACCAAAGCAGTAACAGATCTCACAGTCCAGAGCTCCTTTACATTTGCAGATGAGCTCCTTCATAATCCTTGGAGAAAGACTGCTGGTTGTACCTAAGTTATGTATAGCAAATATGAAATTTTATCTATGCAGGACTTTTGAATTTAAAAGTTGAACTATAATAACAGTGGGATTTTAAAGATTTAACAACAGAGTTTCTTTATCCTCAGAGCACGAATAAACCAGAAAATAATTCTACTAAAAAATGGTAATAGTATTTTAGAGATGGAACTGAAGTCATATTGGGCAATATATAAAATTGATAAAATCAGACAGGCTTTTTTTGTTACAAACACATCTCAGAAGTTACAGTGTCACTCAAGAGCCACACACTCTGATGAAGTGTTAATCCATTGTAAATTGAATGCAAGACAAAACTCCCTGAGATGCACTACCTTGGGAGGATGTGATAGTGAATGCTGCATCTGAGATGAGCAAAGATATTCTTAACTTTTGATACAGAAAGTTTACATTTCCATAGTAAACATCACATACGACATGGATCTGAAGTTATAGTGTTCCCAGATATTTAATGTGAAATACACCACCATATTTTATTTTCATTCTGGGTTGTATGAAGTAGTTCAGAATAGAATTTTGGGAATATTCATCCTCTTCAAAGCCTTCCAAGATGGTTTATATCATAGATAAAGGCATAAAGCTTATTAAAATTATTATTATTCTGTTTCAGCTATCTCTAAATATGCCATTCTTTATGCACAAAATATAAGTGCAAGTTTCATCAATTTCATATAGTTATCTGGCTTTCTTGAGCTCTGACATCACTAGTTTAAGGACTCTGTGTGATTTGTAGGGCTTCTGAACTTGGGAGTACTGGTAACTTCACAGAATTGCAGAATCACAGAACATTAGAGATTGGAAGGGACCTCCAGAGATCACTGAGTCCAACTTCCCTGCCAAGGCAGGATCATCCAGGGTAGTCTGCATGGGAATACATCCATGTGGGTTTTGAAAGCCTCCAGAGGAGGACATTCCACAATCTCTCTGGACAGCCTATTCTAGTGCTGTGTTTACAGTGCTCACTGTAAAAAAGTTTCTCCTCATGTTGAGGTGAAACTTTTATGTTTGTGTTGGTTTGAGCTAATTGGAGAATTTGATTGAGAAATTAAACACTGTGTCACTTCACCCAGTTTGACTGAGAGAGAAGAAAGAAGGTTGTTTTGAGAATGTTCCCAAAACATCCAGATAAGCCAGTGTGCTTGTGCAGTCAGTAGGCTCTGGGTCTGCGCTGGCTTCAGCAGCTTCTTTCCTTTGTCTCTCTGCCTTTGAACTAATTCAGAGTAAAATCACTAAAACCATTCATTCCTTCCTGCCACTAATCTTTCTGACCGATCTTCAGCTTATCTGCAGCATCATCAAGTGGTGAGATAAAGCCGGGGGAAGGAGGGAGAGGTGGTAGGGGGGGTTTGGTTTCCCTCTCTTGGGGATTTTGGTCTCCAGGAGGGGTGTGGTGTCTGTATTTCTTTTTTACTGTATATTTCTGTAAATATCTGTTATATCTTGTAAATATTTGCTTGTATATTTGCATTGCTGTAAATATAAAGCTTCATTTATTAACTTCCAGTGTGTTTTTCTGAGTTTTAGCCGGGGTTTTAAAAGGTGGGGTGGGCAGGTCACTGCAAACCCACTACAATGTTCCAGTTTGTAGCCATTGCTCCTTGTTGTGGACCACTGAAAAAGACTGGCTACATCCACTTGACACTCATGCATCAAATATTTGTACACCTTGATGAGATCTTCTCTCAGTCTTCTCTTCTCCAGACTAGGCAGCTGCAGGTCTCTCCATAGGGGAGATGTTCAAGTCCCTTAATCATCCTCTTCAATTGTGCGTTTAATACTCCCAGTTGCATAAAAGCTGGGTTGTAATATCAGTGCTGGAGAGCACTTATCGCTCCTCACATCTGTAAAGCTTACATCAAAGGTAATTCTAGTGAGGTCTCTTACACAGACCACAGATTTACTTCTGGTCAGTGGACTTGAAAGACATGCAGCATGACATTTACAAACATATTTTTAAATAAAATAATATAAAATAATGTAAATAAAATAATAATAAAATAGCCTTGTTCATTACATTGAAATCAGAATTGCAGATGACAGCCTGTCATCTCACCTTCTGAACTGTATAAAGACAGCTTCCCTGTAGCCCTGAATCTGTCACTAGAGACAGATACCAGTACAGCCTGGTACTTAGTGCTTCCTAGAGGGTAACTCTATGCAGCTGCTACATAATACGCAAACTTAGGTAAATTACTCTTTTGAGAAACCTAATTTTCATTACAAGACACATACAAGATCCTTGTCACTGAGACTGTAGAGTGCTTAGATATTTTCCTCTTGTTTTATAACACAAAATTTTCTTGGTTTCCTTTCCTGAGAAAATGAACACAGAATCTAGTCTCTTGGGGGGTTGTGGGGAAATCATACAGAATATTCCCTCTCATGAGCAATTTCATTAGTGACAATCAGCAAACTCTCTAAAATTTCGTCCATTTTTACAGTCTCTGGGTAATGTAAATGTGATGACATCTTCTCAGAACATTGCATCCTCAACTTCTTAATTTAAAGCTTCTGGTTATCTT
This sequence comes from Psilopogon haemacephalus, assembly GCA_013396835.1. Lineage (NCBI taxonomy): Eukaryota > Metazoa > Chordata > Aves > Piciformes > Megalaimidae > Psilopogon > Psilopogon haemacephalus. The sequence continues at coordinate 26,685 of VWZI01001247.1, forward strand.
ATGAAGTGCAATGAGCTATATCTAAATCTTTGTTCTGCTTAAGCTCAGCTTCTGAATGTACCTCTTCCTGCATCTTTCATGGTGAGGTATGGAAGTCCTGCAAGGAGATACATTGTTCTGACATACATGGTTGTTGAGGAATAATTATATGAACTTAAACTCTTCTCTGTCTAGACAGGAATCTTTCATTCATGCTTTTTTTTTTTTTTTTTCTTCCTCAGTATGTACTTAATGGACCGCTTTGTTTTGTTATCCACACTCTTTCTGATTTTTCAGATGGAGCTTAACTATTCATGGCTTAACCAGCCATGGAGCTGGTCTCCTTAACTGCAATTCACTCTTCACATCTCTACCTGGTCACAGGCAAAGTAAGATTCTATTTATTTCCCATTTTCATCAAGTATACTCAAAATGCATCTTTTTAAAAAATTATTTTTTTTTTTTTTTTTTTTTTTAGTTAGTTGTTGAATACAGCTTGTAAGGCACAGGGACCAAGGGGCATGATCTCATCAAAGTTACTGAGACATGATGGGATAGCTCACATGATTGGAATGTTGTTATGAATGGTTATGCATGGTTTAGGAAAGACAGATCAGGCAGGCAAGGCAGTGGTATTGCTCTTTATATGTGTGTAAGCCACTAGAATGTAATAAGCTTTGCCTAGGAGAGGATGAAGAACCTGTTGAAAGTTTATGGGTAAGGAACAAGGGACGGGCATAAATGGGATATGTTGTTGTGGGTGTTTACTATAGACCAGGAGGAATAAGTAGGCAAAGTCTTTATAAGACAACGGGAGATAGCCTCTGTGTCACATGCCCTGGTGACTTCAATCACCAAGATATTTCCTGGAAAGGCCATACAGCTGGGAAAACACAGGGTAGAAGGTTCCTGCAATGAATTGACTTTCTGACACAGGTCATGGAGGAGCTGACAAGGAGGGGTGTGCTGATGGACCTGTCAGACTGACCTCAGTGTCTGATTAGGCTATGGAGCAGCTCATTCTGAGTGCTATCAGGTGGCATGTACAAGACAACCAGGGTATTTGGTCCAGCTAACATGGGTTTAAGAAAGAGAGGTCCTGTCTAACCAATATGATCTCATTCTATGACTAGGTGACCCATCTGACAGAGGAGGGGAGGGCTGTAGATGTACTCTACCTAGACTATTGCAAAGCCTTTGACGCAGCACCCTTCTGGTAAAGCTGGCAGCCTGTTGCTTTGATGCGTTAAAAACTGCCTGGATGGCCAGGCGCAGAGAGTGACTCTGAATGGTGCCACATCCAGTTAGTGTCCAGTGACCAGTTGTGTCCCCCAGGGATCTGTACTGGGCCCAGTTCTATTCAGAAGCTTTACTGATGACTTGGATGAGGAGATTCAGTCCACTGTTAGGAAATTCTCAGATGACACCAAGCTGGAAAGTAGGAAGGCACTTCTAAGAGACCTGGGAACAGGCTGGGTCAATGGACTGAGGCCAACAGTATGAGGTTTAACAAGATCAAGTGCAGGTCCTACACTTAGGCCACAATTACCCTATGTATTGCTACAGATTAGGGGATGAGAGGCTGGAGAGCAGCCTAACAGAGAGGACCTGGGAGTGCTGGCTGACAATCAGCTCAACATGAGTCAGCACTGGGCCCAGGTGGCATGGAAGGACAATAACATCTTGGCTTGTATGAGGAATGGTGTGGCCAGCAGGACTAGGGATGTAATTCTGTCCCTGTACTCAGCACTGGTGAGGACTCACCTTGAGCACCGTGTGCAGTTCTGGGCCATTCACTGCAAGAAAGATATCGAAGTGCTGGAGTGGGTCCAGAGGAGAGTGACAAGACAGGTTAGGGGGCAGGAGGGAAAGTCTTATGAGGAGAGGCTTAGGGAGATGGAGGAGAGGAGACTCAGTGAGGGGACATTATCACACTACAACAACCAAAAGGGAAGTTATAGTAAAGTGGGGGTAGGGCTCTTCTCCCAGGCAACTTCTGACAAGATAAGAGGGCATGGCCTGAAGCTGCACCAGGGGAGGTGGTGGGGTTGACATCCCTGGAGGTATTTAAGAAAAGACTGAATGTGAAACTTAGTAACATAATCTAGTCAATGTGGTGGTGTTAGTTCATAGGCTGGACTTGATAAACTCAGAGATCTATTCCAGCCTCAATAATTCTGTGCTTCTGTGACCTTGTATTGATGAACAAAGATGGACCGGTTAAGGACATAAAGGTTGGGAGTATGCATGGCAGTAGTGACCAAGAAATGATGGAGTTTGGTATCACACAAGGCTGAAACAGGGCAATAAGTAGGATTGAAACAATAGACTTCAGGAGGGCTAACTTCATCCTCTTCAAGGACTTACTTGGAGGAATCCCCTGGGTCAAAACTTTACAGGGTGGTGGGCCCAGGAGTGTTGGTTAATATTCAAACATCACTTCTTCCAGTCTCAAGATAGGTGCATTCCTTTCAGTAAAAAAAATCAAATAAAGCAGGCAGGAGATCTGCATGGATGAGTAAAGGAATGTTGAAAAAAGTCATGTGGAAGAAAGAAGTTCATGGTATGTGGAAAAAGGAAATGTTCACTTGGGGAGAATTTCAGGAACTAAGTCAGGGTATGTAGAGATACAACAAGGAAGGCCAAGGCCTTCTTAGAATTAAATCTGTTGAAGAAAGTAAAAGACAACAAAAAGGCCTTCTTCAAATACATCAGTGGCAAAAGGAAGAATAGGGAAAATGTGGGCCTGCAGCCAAATAAGGAAGGAGTGCTGGTAACAGAGGATGTAAGGAAGGAAGTTACTGAAAGCCTTCTGTGCTTTGGTCTTTACTGCTAGGAATCCTAGACTCTGGAAGAGAGAAAGCCTGGTGTGATTGTTCAGAAGTTACCCACCACTCCACACATTCGAATTCACCCAGACTAGACTCAGCAGGATGAAAGTTAAGGAATGAAGCTTTATATTCAGAGCTTAGCACAACATACAAGCAGATATTTACAATATATTACAAATATTTAAAGCTATATACAGAACTATACAAGTTAAAAGTAATACAGAAACATGATGCCGCTCCCAGAGATCAAAGTCTCCAAGATGGGTTCTCAACCATCCTTCCACCTTCTCTCCACCCTCTAATCTTATCCAAGAATCTACCTTTCATGCAAGATAAACAGGAAAGTTCAGCCAGGGGGGTTAGAAGCAGAATCGATTAGTTGAGTTACACAGATCCAGCTAGAAGCCAAGAAGAGAGAGATCAGACTCCGCAGATAGAGACACACTGACTGTCTTATCTATGTTATGTCCTTACTTTAGTACATCTCAGTAAACATATGAGTGAAGTGGACATCACCATTGTATTCTTTTCAAAGCCTATAATCTAGTTTTCCTCATTAAAATATTCTGCAAACCCACTACAGCCTCAAAGCAACACACCTGTAAGAAGAAGGACTTTGCACTTGTCAATGATGATTGTGTTAGAGACCATTGGAGTAAGTTGAACATGTAAATCCATGAGCCCCAACAGGATGTACCCATGAGCACTGGCTGATCTTGCTCTACCACTCCATCATCTTTGAAAGATTGTGTGGAATAGTACAGGTTCATGAGGACTGGAGAAAAGCCAGTGTCACTCCAGTCTTCAAAAAGGGTGAGAAGCAGACCCAGGAAACTACAGACCAGTCAGTATCACCTCCATCCCCGGAAAGGTGATGTAGCAGCTCATTCTGGAGGTCATGTCTAAGCACATGGAGGAAAATAAGGTTATTAGGAACAGCCAACATGGATTTACCAAGTCATGTCTTACTAATCTGATAGCCTTCTAGGATAGGGTGATTGAATGGGTAAATTCAGGTAGAACAGTGGATGTTGCCTTCCTCATTTTTAGCAAAGCATTTGACACTGTCTCCCATAACATCCTTGTGGGAAAGCTCAATGTGGCTTAGAAGTGTGAACAGTGAGATGGATCAAGAACTGACCCAACAACAGAGCTCAGAGGATTATGGGCAATGGCCCAGAGTCCACTTGGAGACCATGTTGGTTTGAGCTAATTGGAGAATTTGAGTGAGAAATTAGTCTATTGGCTGAGAGTTAAACATATAGTGTCACTTCACCAAGTTTCACTGAGACAGAGAAAAAAAATTGTTTTGAGAAATGTTCTCAAAACATGAGATAGCCAGTGTGCTTGCAGAGGGCCAGTCTGGCTTGGGTCTGTGCTGGCTCCAGCAGCTTTTTCCTTTGTCTCTCTGCCTTTGAACTAATTCAGAGTTAAATCACTAAAACGACTAATTTCTTCTCCTACCACTAAATCTCTCTGATCTTCAGCTTATCTGCAGCATCATCAAGTGGTGAGATAAAGCCGGGGGAAAGGGGGGAAAGGTGGTATGGGGGTTTGGTTACCCTCTTCTGGGGATTTTGGTCTCTGGGAGGGGTGTGCTGTGTTTATTACCTTTTTTACTAGTTTACTTTAACTAATATCTGTTATATCTTGTAAATATTTGCTTGTATATTTGCATTGCTGTAAATATAAAGCTTCATTTATTAACTTCCAGTGTGTTTTTCTGAATTTTAGCCGGGGTTTTAAAAGGTGGGGGGGCAGGTCACTGCAAACCCACTAGAGAGACCTGTAGCTAGTGGTGTTCCCCAGGGGTCAGCACTGGGCCCAGTCTTGTTCAACATATTCATTAATGACCTAGATGAAGAGACAAGAGTGTACCCCCTGTAAATTTGCTGATGATGGAAAACCCAGAGGAGTGGTTAACACACCAGAAGGCTGTGCTGCCATTCAGTGAGACATGGACAGATTAGACAGCTGAGCTGTGGTAGTTCAGTAAGGTATCTGCCTCCTCTCCCCCTTCTCCCCCTCCCCCCCCCAGTACTTTGAAATAACCCAGGGTAGACTCAGCCAGATGGAAGTTAATAAAGGAAGCTTTATATTACAGCCTTGCACAATATACAACCAGACATTTACAATATATTACAGATATTCACAGATATATACAGTAAAACGGTAATACAGAAACACCACACCCTCCCAGAGATCAGAGTCCCCAAAAGGGGTTCCCAACCACCCTACCACCTTCCTCTCACTACCCAGTCTTATCTCACTATTTGTCTTATGTGCCAGGTAAGCAAGGAAGATCAGCCAAGTGGGGTTAGAAGCAGGAATTGATTAGTTGGGTTACACAGATTCAGCTAGAAGCCAGAGATCAGCAGCCAGAGAGATCCAAAGCAGCTCTGCCTTATCTATGTTTTGGTTCTTACTTTTATACGTCTCAGTAAGCAAATGAGTGAAGGAGACATCCTGAATGTTTTCCTTTCTCAGCCTATAATCTAATTTCTCATTAAAATCCTTCAATTAGCCTCAAACCAGCACACAAGCAAAGATGAATTTAATGAAGTTCAACAAGAATGAGAGTAGAGTCCTACACTTGGGAGGAATAACACCATGCACCAGCACAGGTTAGGAGTTGACTTGTTGGAAAGTAGCTCCACAGAGAAAGACCTTCAAGTTCTGGTTGATAGTAAGTTATCCATGGGAAAGCAATCTGCCCCTGTGGCCAAGAAGGCCAATAGTATACTTGAGTGCAGTAAGAAGAGTATGTCCAGCAGGTCAGCACTAGTGTAAAGGGTTAAGCCCACCTGGAAGCCCTCTGACTCCTCCCAAAGGGTGATCTGACCTTTTCCCAGGTGTCATGGTTAGCCACTCCCACTTCCTGCTAGGACCTGACTATAAAAAGGGGAATCAATCTTGTCTTCTCATCCTGCTTGCCTGGAGGAGCTACTTTGCTGCTCTCTGCTGCCAGGCCATGTGCTCTCACCCGGAACGTGCACCACCACCAATTTTTATTTGGAATTTGGACTAATCGCTTTTTTTTTTCACCATCAAATTCCTACAGCCTGCCTTCATCCAACACCAAAACCATCCATCTCAGCCTTTGGGACTCAATTGCCTTCCATGGGTGGTATTTGTATTTTGTTCCCCCTTTTCCCCAGCTTCTGTATTTTTTCCCTCATTTCCCCTACCCTGCATTTTGTTTCCCCTTTTCTCCCACCTTCTGTAAAAGCCCTTTTCTCCCCCTATTTATTGTTAAAGTTTCATACCTTTTTTTAACTTCCAAATCAGATTGAGTTTTTATTGGGCTTTTGGGCTCAGGGGTAGATGGCTTAAACTGAATACAACTAGTTAGACCACATCTGGAATACTGTGTACATTTCTGTGCTCCCCAATTCAAGACAGACAGGGAACTACTGGAGAGAGTTCAATGGAGAGCCACGAGAATGATTAAGGGACTGGAGCATCTCTCTTATGAGGAAAAGCAGGAACTTGGGGCTGTTTAGTATAGAGAAGAGAAGGCTTATCAATATCCACAAATACCTGAAGGATGGTAGTCAAGAGGATGGAGCCACTCTCTTTTCAGTGAAACCCAATGACAGGAAGAGGAGCAATGGATGTAAACTCAGTCATAGGAAATGCCACCTCAATATGAAAAAAAAAAAAAACCCAACTTTTTTTTTACTGTGAAGGCGATGAAGTACTGAAACAGGCTGCCCAAAGAGTTTGCAAAGTCTCCTTCTCTAATGGTGATCTTCAACAGCTGCCTGGAGGCATTCCTGTGTGATCTCCCCTAAATGGTCCTGCTTTGCAGGGATGTTGAACTGGATGGTCTTTAGAGGTCTCTTCCAACCCCATAGCATTCTATGATTCCATGAGTGCTTTCTGACTCAGAGCACAAGTACTGTGTATTCATGGACAATAAAAGTGCTCAGGGAGATATCAGATTGAATGCAAAGGTGTTTAGCAAATTCAGGATCCTGTAAGTTTAAGGAGACATGGCAGCTATTCTGTGTTCTATGCTGGAGTGTAGAATCTGTCTGGTCTTGTCACATTACATGGGAGGCAGAAGGGAAGCAACTTTTTAATATTAATTCTTCTTATTATATGATCTTTAATTTCCTCAAACATTTCAGTCACACAAAGGATGCTACTATTTTAAGGTCCGCTATGGAAGTATTATCAGATGTGAAAAAAAGACCCCAAATTTTAAAACATTGTGCCTATGGAAGAGCCACTAAAACAACTAAACACCTGACTATTAACTTGCTACATGCCTATGCTAACCCCAGTAGCACAGTTGTCCTGCAGATTATGTAAATAAATTCATTGCTTGCATAGCATTTCTCCCTTTTCATAATACATGCTCTGGAAATTCTTTGCCAATAGTGGCTTATAAAGTCCATGTTCACACTAATGCAACAGTTTTATCATTGTTGCTATATATTTTGACATTCTAAAACATTTATTACTCTGTTTACCCATAGTTGGGTTTTGTTCCTGTCAGTGGGTTCAGTGCTACTAGATTTTGTTTAAACTGGCCCTTGAGTAGAACTCAATAAAGAGGAATAAGAGACTATGGTACAGGCATAAATACTTAAAATACACTTAGCCAGAAAAAGAGCCTTTAGCAAGGATCCAAGAGAGTACGGCAGCTCATCAACCAGCATACCTGGTAACCTAAGTACCAGTGTTGAAAGATTAAAATCATACCTATAGATGTAGATACAGGCTCTGCTATACCGTGAAGTGGTTGAGCCATCTTTAAATTGATCAAGATTTCCAGATTAATTCCAAGATTATGCTCCCTGGCATAATTTCTTTCTGTAGCATTTCCCTTACCCCCATCCCTTCCTGCTGTTTAAAGCATTTTGATTGCTATATCAACTACAACCTTTCTTGTATTTTCATCCTTTCAAAGTACTTCTGCAGTAACAATCAAAGCACTCAGTTACCATGTGCAGAAGGGGGAAAAGGAAGAAGAGAGGAAAGATGAGTTTATAAAGACTCAATTATATTTCATGTTATACCAGCATCTAATGCTGCATGGAAATAGATTTATCCTTTACAAAGGCATCAGAAAACAAACAGACCAATTTTAGTCAAGAATTAGTAGAACAGGACCAGCTCTCAGAAATAATAAAGATTTCTATCTCTTTGCTTTCTTTCATGGATGAAAATAGCCTCAAAAATGAAAATGAAATGTCCAGTATTGCACACTGGTGGTAGTCCTTAGACATGCCAACTAGATTACTGTTACTGAAATATTTCAAATTAAATGTAGTAAGAATGCTGCTATTGAGGAATTTTTGCTCACTTATAGGCTAATGTCACACAATCTATGATTATGATATTTGAATAATGACTCAGTTGTGTTAACCCATGTGCATGACAATGCATGGCAGGAATATTACCTCCAGAGACCTGAGGATCTATTACTTTAATAGGAACAAGCAGAAAGGAACAACATACATTGAACATAGATCTAGCTTTAAAAAAAAA
>VWZI01001250.1:26224-39428 GCA_013396835.1 Psilopogon haemacephalus
AAAAAAAAAATTGGTTGCTATGCAGAGCACAATCCAGATCCAACGTGAACACTGTATAGACCCTTGGCACCTTGATGGGCTCAGACTGCTAATCCCAGGCTTTCAGCAAGTCTCAGTTGCTGCAACTGCACCAAGACAACAGAATTATGTGGCTGCTGTGTGGAACCTGTTTTGTGTCAGTAAACCCCATGTGCCAGCGGCTTTAGCACCATCTTTGCTTGCTTTTCTGCTGTAGCTGGGCTGTGCCTCCCATCACTAGTCATAGAATAGAATTGTAGAATGGTTTAGGTTGGAAGAGACCTCAAAGCTCATCCAGTTCCAACCCCCCACCATAAGTACGGACACCTCCCACTAGAACAGGTCACTCAAGGCCTCATCCGACCTGGGCTTGAACACCTCCAGGGAGGAAGCAGCCACAACCTCCCTGGGCAACCTGTGCCAGTGTCTCACTAGCCTCACTGTAAAGAACTTCCTCCTAACATCCCATTTAAATCTCCCCTCTGCCAGTTTAAGCCCATTACCCCTTGGCCTGTCATTATAAGACCTTGTCAATATTCCCTCCCCAGCCTTTCTGTAGACTCCTTTCAGATACTGGAAGACCACTCCAAGGTCTCCTGGAATCCTTCTCTTCCCCAGGCTGAAGACCCCCAAGTCTCGTAGCCTGTCCTCATAGCAGAGCTTCTGCAGCCCTCTGAACATCTTTGTGGCCCATCTTTAGATGTTCACATCTAAAGAGATGCCTCCCATCCCTCCTGGAGGCAGCAGTGGTGGCTGAATGGGGCATCAGCTCTGGAGACAGGTGCTTTCTCTACAGGAGCAGGAAAACTGGCACCACATCTGCTTTTCAGGCTGGGCACTTCCATTGCCAGCATGAGGCAAAAGCAGCAAATTCTTTAATTCAGCAGGAGGGCCTGCACAAAATGACCTGGCAGGGCACCTCTGCAGCCTGAGCTGTGAACCTAACATGCAGGCATCAAGAGGGAGCACAAATCAGAGTCCTCAGTCTTCTTATATCCTCTAATTGAGATATCAGGCTGAAAACTCATAGCTGGCTCACCCCTTTCACTGTCTGCAGTGGGACATGCAGGCACAGCCATGGAACAAACATGATGCTCATGCTGACCAGCTTGGCTCTGGCAGTTCAAAAGTTCACCTTCAAATATGAAAGCTTTCTTTTGCCAAGAGAGAGCATTGTCTGCAGAAGTAAGCTCGTTGGCAAAAGTTTTCTCCCACATTCTTCCTCTCCCTTCTGCTTAAAAAATTATCTTCTGTTCAATATCTCCGCCCTCCACCCCCCAAAACAACTTCGATATTCAGATCGTTGATTAGCAAATGGTGTAAGTTAGCAACAAAAGGCAAGCATGCCACTGTGTCCTGAGGTATGCTGAGGTTCATAGACATGGTTCAGATTTCTAATATCAGGTTTGTTTTCCTGGCATTATGGAAAGTGTGTGTGTGTGTGTAACCCAATTTTTAGTGTTTTCCTTTTTGATGCCTTGTTAGCAACAATTGCAGCTCCCGGGAGGACCCAACAGCACAGAGTCTCTTGCTAGCTCTTTACAGAGAGATTCTTTGGGGAATTTCATACTTCACAGTACAAGCTAACAATACTAAAAAAAAAATTTAAAAAAAAAATCATAACTGCCTCTGGTTGCAGAAATCTTAATGCAGTCAGTGTGCAGGCAGGAATGTTAACTCTTTAAAGCCTCTTTTATCTGGTGTTCTCATTTCAAGCCACATTTATCTCCCAGTATCTCTGAGGTTTAGCAAGCCTTGCCTGAAATGGTATATTGTAATTAACTTTCCTTCCACCCTCCTCCCCAGTACACATAAATAAAGGCTTTTACATCTTACCTCCCAAGCTACTATGAGATGCCTTTGTTTTTTTTTTGAACGCAGCAGAACAAAAACAATGTTGTATTATTCAGTAGCCGTGGGAAACAGTTCTTTATTTGGATGCAATTAACTTAAATGGTTAGTTCTGCTTTTTTATCAAAAGCCTCTATGAAATATGTATAAACACAGCAATCTTTGCCTGCTCATTTATTCACTTTGAATAAACTATGCAGAATTAAATTGGGCTTTATTTCATTCTTGCCGTTAATAAGGTGGATAACTAGCTAGTAAGTTCTCAGGATATGTTACCTCCTGCATTAATCTTATTTCTTTAATTTAGTTCCAGAGAAAATAAGAAAAGGGGGGTGGGGGGTGGGGTGGGGACACACACAAGATTTTTCATGCTTCAGCTGCCAGTGCCTTCCCTTACTGAAAGTACAGCTCTGTGCATCAGCTGAAACTGGTGGATGTCAGCCCACCTAGTTCTCACCAAGTCAACGGGTATTTCTTGGGAGGGATCCTCATGCTGTAAATCCACAATGCTTTGGAAGCCACAATTTCATCTGCAACATTTTTTTATCCTTTCTCTTCCTCCCCCCTCCATATTTGTTGAGAATGGAAGAAGAACTAAGTGGAGTTTTCTGAGAAGTGTTACTGCAAGGAAGGAAATCGGAGGGAGGTTCCTCTAGGAGACAGCCTGAGAAATCACTGCCAGTTTGCTACCTAATTCAGCACCCCCGTGCAAACAGCTCAGGATGCTTCAAAGAGGAGGAAGAGCTTGCAGAGCCCAGCTCCATGGCTCCAAGTGGTTCAGGGCTCCCCTTTGCACAGAAGGAAGCTGATGCTCCCCACCCATTCAGTTAAAGTTCACTTCCATTTCATTTTAGAAACAGCCACAAAATTTTCCCCTTTTCATCCACTAAAGAAAACCTGAACATTTTTTCCCCAAAGGAAAACCAGGCTCCTTTTCAGCATAATTCTGAATGAGAACTTGTTCCCAATGAGGGGAGTTCCTGTAGGATGGAAATGCTGAAGATTTTACAGTTTTACCTATTAGAACCATCAGATGGCTGAAGACACAAAGTTATGAAGAAGATCAGGTTGCCTGGGCAACAATATTTTTTTTCCCCACAGTCAGCAGATCTGTCTGACTATTTATTTTTAGCTTTTCTCAGAGAGAAATACCATTGCAGAGGAATGCTGGCAACAAAAAAAAAAACCAAACTCCACACTGTTCCTAGAAGTAGTAAAAATATTAGTTTGAATAAGCTGGGGTGAAAGAAAATATAATCAAGGCTACTGCAAAAAAGGCACAACCCCAAACTGCTAAAGTGAAATGTCACAGTAGCCAGAGTAAGCTGCTTACAGATGTAAATGGCCAGTTACAGATCTAAGAGGTAAACAGGCTTTGCCTGCACACAACCCAAAATCTCTTGCTTACATCCCACAAAGCAGTTTAGCAAGTCCCTGAAACTTGCATTACAGGCAGTTCAGCATCTGTGTAGGGTAAATATGTCATAGAATCATAGAATGTCAGGGGCTGAAAAGGACATCCAAAGCTCATCCAGTCCAACTCCTGTGACAGAGCAGGATATCCTAGACCAGATCACACAGAAATGCATCCAGGCAGGTTTTGAATATCTCCAGAAAGGGAGAGTCCACAACCCCCCTGGGCAGCCTGTTCCAGTGTTCTGTCACCCTCACAGGGAAAAAAAATTCCTCCTTATGTTTACATGAAAATTTCTATGCCTCAGCTTCCACCCATTGCCCTTGTCCTGTCATTGGACATCACAGAGTAGAGCCTGGCTCCATCCTCCTGGCACTCACCCTTTACTTATTGATAAATGTTGATGAGGTCACCTCTAAGTCTCTTCTTCAAGCTAAAGAGCTCCAGCTCCCTTAGGCTCTCCTCGTAAGAGAGATGTTCAATTCCCTTAATCATCTTTATAGCTCTCAAGCAGTTCTATGTCCCTCTTGAACTGAGGGGCACAGAACTGGACACAGTACTCCAGATGTGGCCTCACCACAGCTCAGTGCAAACTTCTGCTTAGTTTCCATGTGGAGAAGAGACATAGGTAGATGTTCTATTCCTTGGCAAGCTGCTAAGGGTAGTTTTAAAAAGATTTCTTATAAATACAGGCCCAGGTGTCCTCTCAGAAAAGCACAAGTGCTTCACACAATTAAATGGCCTTGCTTATTCCAGGCAGCTGCCAAAGCCTTTCTGGACTTCTTTTGACTTGCTCCTGCTCCAGGCTCTGCTAAAAGGGATGCAGGAGGACAAGCAGGAATAGCATTTCAATTGCATCTCATTGTTTTGGGAGCTTTGTGTCTTTGGAGGGCCCAAGATAGGATGTTTTGATTTTGGGTGACTGCCAGTGATGTCACAGCCCTGGACCGAGTATGCTGGTCATTGCCCATTGGACAGGTCTTAAAAGGCTATAGAAGGAGATGTTGCTTGGAGGGAAAGGAGCAGCCATCCCTAGGAGCTGAAGCCCATTGAGGCATAATGAGGTACTGTATAGCTCACCACATAACTCCCATTCCTGTATAATATGTGCATCAAAAGTAGGCAGATAAATGGGAGGAGAAGAAAGGAAAGACCAAGTCAAGTACCAAATGGCCAACCCTTGGCCAAAATACATGGCACCACTAGCAGCATCTGTGCAAATTGCCCCACTATGGGAGCCTCCCTGGGCTCTCGTGAGTCATTCTACTACAACATTAATTAATAACATGCTCAAATCTGCACTTAAGCTCCCTCTTCACCCAGATGTTAAGGTGAACCCTAGCTAGTCTATATCATGTCTAGGTTGATACACCATCTGGTAAACTCAGGCAGCTTTCCCTCCACTCAAACTAAAATTCTCAGGAGCATAAAGCATCCATTACCTCAAATCAGGAATCCTTGTGTGCTTTCCTGAATCCAGCTGCTGTTATCACTCCATAACTGGGACACACTATGACTTCTACCCTCCCCTTAACTGTCACCCTTTATTTTGGTCCGGACATTTGAGATTCAGCTGCGTATTCCAGGCGCTACCGGCATTTCAAAAGCCGGTGCAAGAAGAAGGTTTCCTTAGCAACTGTCACCATAGGAAGCCCTTTAAAAATGCCTCTCCTGACTCTTGCAGTTCTGCTTTTCAGAGATTTATACAGGTAGATCAGATAGAAAGTTTTTGACCTGAACTTACAAAAACAGCGGCAGAAAAATAAGTGCCTTGAGTCTGAATGCAAATAACTTCTTGCTGACTACCGCCAGGAAAATATCTCACGTTTAAGGACAGAGCAGTCAAGCCAACAAGTTACACAAAAGATAGCAGAAGGGAAATTTCACTTTTTAATTTTTTTTTTTTCCTCCAAAGAGTAGCCTCAACCCAATAAATTCCTCTCTTCTGAGAAAGCTTGTGTGTATGATCAACTTTGATAGGAACGAGCCTATGCATTTATGTATTTATGTATTCATGTATTTATATATCTATGTATTTATTATCTGCCATGTTAAAATAATTAAACAGCTGATTTGTGAACCATTGAACTGGTGTGGTGGTTGATGGTGCTGCAGGTTGAGTTGCAATTCATGACTCTGGAGCATCTTGCATGATAATCTAATAACGAGGCATCAATTACCACAGCTTTGAAAGGAGAGTGTGGAAAACGCCATTGCTCCAGTAATGCCTCCAGTAATATTTTATTTTCTCTGTAATTCTATCCCCCCAAAAAAGGCAAACCCAGCCAATACAGCCGCAGCAAAGTCACTGCTTGTAAATGGCATGCTAGCAGACCATTAATCAATAGGCTCTCTGCAAGGAGATACCTCTTCTATGCTGAGCAAAACATGAGTTTGATTTTACAGAAGGCATAAGCAATAAAATACCTACTGCTAATACCTAATGTGATGATTCCCTTTTACTTGTGTACCTGTCACTGTGAAATATTACTGAAATAAGCTGTTTTCAAGCATGGTGCTTTCAGCATCGGTAAATCAGCATTTACTCTGGCAGGGAAAAAAAACCCACCCCCTGGTTTATACAAGACCCCTCACAGAAATGTGCTATTGCTGGGAGAGGAGGCAGTCACAAAATGGTTTTATCAGAAAACACAGCAGTTGGCCATGATAAAGAATTATCCAGACCTTAAAGCGAGGCAGAAGCTTGGACAGTGAAGTGAAGGATATGAAAAAAGCCTACAAAGCTGTGTTGCAGCAGGGACCTCATTATAACTCTGCTCCCTTCACTTGGGAGGCTGGCAAGCTTTCCCTGCTGCTGTTCAGAGAGGTTTCTTTCCCTAGCAGCCTATGGACTCTCTCCCAGCCCCTACCACACATGTGCATGGGAACTACTTAATAGATAAAATATTTCTAGGTGATAAGACCATAAACCAATGGCAAAGGCAAGGCTGCAGACAGGAGCAGGCATAGATTGAGAGCCCTTTTCTGGGAGCAAGGTAGATAAGGGCAGCAGAAAAGCTGGTGCAGAAGGAAGATAGTTTATCAAAGGGTTGTTGGGGGAATTTGCCAGAACGATCAGAGGAGCTGTTAATATTTTCAGCTGGGCAGTTGCTGCCCATTTGCCCAGAGGAAGCAGAATTCAGTCCTGTAAAGCTTGTATGACTGATTGAAGCAAAACTACAAATTAAGATTGCAAGGCCTGGGAGAAGTTCTCCTTTTGGAGGAACTTGGTTTTCTACATCGTGTTTGACTGTGCCCCTGCAGATCTTCCAGAAGCAGCACTTCCATTCCTTCCACAGGTCCTGATCCCTGCTCTGCCTTTCCAACACCTCTTCCCATCCACTTCTGAGGAAAAGGAGAGCACCCAGCCAAGGCTGACACCGAGACCACAAGCCCTGTAGATGGTCAGCCCAGACATGTATTCTTCTATACAGCTGCTGTGAGCCTCCAACAGCTGCCTGGGTAAAAGGAAATGCATAAATCCCTCCAGTGTCTAAAGGAACTCTTCAGGTGTAGTCAAAGCAAAATATTCCAGGAAGAGAAATATTCAAAGCCACTTAGCAAATCAAGTTTTCAAAACAGAGGAGGCGAATGGGTCTAGGAGTGACAGAAGCAAGTTTTTGCCATGCTTCCATCATCTATCCTAATCACAGGCTCACAGGATGTCAGGGGTTGGAAGGAACCCAAAGAGGTCCTCAAGTCCAACTTTCCTGCCAGAGCAGGACCAGACAATCTAGCTCAGGTCACACAGGAACGCATCCAGAGAGACCTTGAAAGTCTCCAGAGAAGGAGACTCCACAACCCCTCCGGGGAGCCTGTGCCAGTTCTCTGTCACCCTTCCAGTCAAGAAGTTCCCCCTTGTGTTGAGGCAGAACCTCCTGCGCTGCAGCTTCCATCCATGCTAATGAGCATCAGCTCCTGCAGAGGACAACCATGGTACTCCCAAATGGAACCAGCCCCTTTGATACCGGTGACCCTACCAAAATGCCATCTCTCTGCTGCAGTGCACACACTGTTTAAAGCCACTTTCCAAGAACCAAGCAGGTGATATAGATTCACTTAAAAAAGAAAAAAAAAAAAGTGGCTGGAGCAAAGGCCTGTGAGTTTTGAAAGGTCAGTTGTGGTTATTGACTGCTTCATGACAGTACTAAAAGCCTTTTCAAATCAAAAGCACTTGATCACTGAGAAAAATATCGATTGGGGCACCAGAAAATACCACTACGAAGAGTATTACAGAGCAGAAGAACTTAAACACACAAAGAGCAATTCACAAATCTTTTCGCAGTTGGCCATAAAGGATTATTATTATTTTTTTTTTTTAATTGTGCCATTATGAGGATGAGATCAATGCATAAGAAATGAACTGTGCTGGCAGCTGTGTGTACCTGGAGTCAGCTCCTTCCATGGCATCAGTGGTAGAAAAAAACATAAGAAGCATAATTAGGACTTGGGGAGAAAGAAATAATAATAATAAAAAAAAAAGAAACTTATGACACTGAATAAGTAGCAAAACCATTAGGAAAACCATAAGAAGCATAATTAGGACTTTGAAAAAGATGTGACTTGTGACACTGAATAAAGCATGAATTTGGCTGGTGTTTGCTTTGAAGCTTGCATAACACCTTATGTTTTAGCATTTGCTACACAAGATGTACTATGCTCAGTATCAAAATAAGATGTCCTCCCCAGCATAGTACTACTCCTGCACGTGCTTCAGATGTCCATCAACAAATGCTGTTTGACAAACCTTCTTCCTAGTCAAAAAATGTGAATTTGGGAATGTGTTTTGCAGTGCTCAGCCTTGCTTGCCAGAAAAATTCTTGGGATTATTCCCTAGTCAAAATGACAGTTTCCACGAGCCTGACAGGCAGAGGAGCAGTTGTTTACTACCCACTGAAAATTCACTTGGTGTTGCTCAAAAACTCCTCTCCAGGGATGCAGCTCACGCATTCCCTTGTGTCGTTGCAAGAGTCCGTTCAGATTTCCACTGGATGCTACAATTCACCAAGAGGCTGAGGCTACCCTTGCAGCCCAGCTCCAATAACTGCCACCAGAACACACACATTCCCACAGTTTACAATAGACTAGACTAGACTACACTAGATTAGACTAGAATATACTAGACTAGACTAGAATAGAATAGAATCAGCCACGTTGGAAGAGGCCTCCAAGATCATCCAGTCCAACCTATCACCCAGCTCTATCCAATCAACCAGACCATGGCACTAAGTGCCCCATCCAGTCCTTTCTTGAACACTTCCAGGGACGGTGACTTGACCACCTCCCTGGGCATCCCATTCCAATGCCAATCACTCTCTCTGTGAAGAACTTCTTCCTAATATCCAGCCTATACCTCTCCCAGCACAACTTGAGACTGTGTCCCGTCGTTCTGTTGCTGGTTGCCTCGGAGAAGACACCAACCCCCACCTGGCTACAACCTCCCTTAGGTAGTTGTAGACAGCCATGTGGTGACCCCTGAGCCTCCTTTTCTAGACAACCCCAGCTGCTGGAGCTGAACAGTGCCTTTTCCCAGCCACAACAGCATCTATAGGAATGGATACTTCTGCAAATGCACAGGCTCTCTCAGAGCATCACTACGAAAGAAAGAGCCTGGTGATGGTAACAGGAGCAAGAGAAACTTCATATCGCACACTATCATCAGACCATCCTGGAATGAGAAGATCCCTTAAATCAATATCTACACCCCTGTGTACTTGGTGCTCTGGTGGCACATAAGTTAGCACAATCCTTAAGACTTGACGATCGAGGCTTTTTATTTCTGAGGGAGATTTTTGTCCTCTCTCAAGTCAGCCTCACAAATTGGGACAAGACAAAGCGAGACAAAATCCTTTTACACTGTCAGAGTTTCATCTCCGAACACAATGATTTTGTCTTTTAATACACTTAGGAAGAGTCCAACCTCTCCATAAATTTTCACCTTTGCTGGTGATGGAAAGAGATGAGTCTGAAGTTATTTACCTCTGGCCAGAAGGCTCTTGCTGTGCAAGTGGAAACTGAACTGTTTTTTTTTTCTTTCCTTCCAGAGGCAGGTGACCCACCTAGCACACATCCTTCTAGATGTTACCTAGTCATAAGCATGGAATAGAGATGTTTTACTCCAAGCCTCTGGGTAAAGAGGTATATAAAGAGAAGCACTTCAGAGGGATTTTTGGAGAGGAATGAAATCTGGGCTTCGCAGCCATCCTTGACAGCATTTCCCATTTATATGAAGAGACACAAAGGTTTAAATGCCAGTAAACAGGCTTTGCACTGTAAAGCCACAACAACTTTTCATCTCCTGGCTCGTGCACAGAAGTCACTTGTAGGCTGCTTATGTATGGAGAACGCAATTTCCACACCAGATAACAAACATGTCCTTCTGAAAATGAAGCCCACGCTCTGTGACAATGTTTTCATATGTTCTATATGTGGTCTGGATAATCAGGCAGTGAGGTAGATTTGGAACTGGGTGAAGGAAAGACGCCAGAGAGTTGTGCTCAATGGGATGGAGCCCAGTTGGAGGCCTGTGACTAGTGGAGTCCCCAGGGGTCAGTACTGCAACCAGTTCTGTTCAATATATTCATCAATGACCTCGATGAGGGCACAGAAGGCACTGTCAGCAAGTGTGCTGATGACACCAAACTGGGTGGAGTGGCTGCCACAGCAGAAAGCTGTGCTGCCATTCAGCCAGACTTGGACAGGCTGGAGGGTTGGGCAGGGAGAATTTGAATGAAATTCAACAAGGGCAAGTGTAGAGTTTTGCACCTGGGAAAGAACAAGCCCAGGGATCAGTATAGGTTGGGGACTGAGCTGTTGGAAGGCAGTGAAGTGGAAAAGGATGTAGGGGTCCTAGCTGATGGGAGGTTGACCATGAGCCAGCAATGTGCTCTCATGGGCAGGGGGGACAATGCCATTCTGGGGTGTATTAGAAGGGCTGTGGTTAGTATGTCGAGAGAGGTTCTCCTGCCCTCTCTTCTCTGCCCTGCTGAGGCCACGTCTTGAGAACTGTGTCCAGTTCTGTGCCCCTCAGTTCAAGAGGTCAAGAGGGACATGGAACTGCTTGAGAGAGTCCAGCACAGAGCCACAAAGGTGATGAAGGGAATCGAACCTCTCTCTTATGAGGAGAGCCTGAGGGAGCTGGGGCTGTGCTGCTTGGAGAAGAGGAGACTAAGAGGTGACCTCATCAATGTTTATAAATATGTAAAGGCTGAGTGCCAGGAGGCTGGAGCCAGGCTCTGCTGGGTGATGCCCAATGACAGGACAAGGGACAATGAGTGGAAGCTGAGGCATAGGAAGTTTCATGTAAACATGAGGAGGAATTTTTTCCCTGTGAGGATGACAGAACATTGGAACAGGCTGCCAGGGGGGTTGTGGAGTCTCCCTTTCTGGAGATATTCAAAACTGCCTGGATGCATTTCTGTGTGATCTGGTCTAGGAGATCCTGCTCTGGCAAGGGGTTTGGACTGTATGAGCTTTGGAGGTCCCTTCCACACCCTGACATTCTATGATTCTATGACTAGAGAGACATTAATCATAGAGGGGTAGCTTTTGAAGATGAACTGTGCAGCTCTTGGTTTGAATCATACTGTTATTGAGCATATGCTTTTGGCAGCAGCTGACAGGTGCTACTGGTATTTTATTGGAAACAATTAACATCAGGGTCAAAATGGTTGGATATTTTATAAGTGTAATTAAAATCTACCTATATTATAAGCAGGTGCTTACTTCTCTTTTTAACTGTGTGCAAGCCTGGTTATGTGTGCCTCTCAAGTGACACAAGACGACTTATATAAAAGCTTAGTGGCATAGCAGGAACTGACTTTTAGAGAGATGAACCTCACTTAAGAGGTGCTTGGTAAAAGTTTCCCCTCTGATTAACTCCTGCATTTGTATGGCTGATATTTGACCACTCAGAGATAAGGAAGATTATAAACCCAAATCCTGCCTAAATTTGGGGTTTGTTTTTCTCACCCAGGAAATACTTAACAAGTATTTATTTTTTTCATGTTCTATATTTTCAGCAGCTCCTAAAACCCTGGGCAACATTTCCTTGGAAAATCTTGTCCTGATTGTCCCAAACTAACCTTTGCTTCTAAACAGCAGAGCATCTGCCCTTTAGCTCTGTCTTCTGATGCCCCCCCAGATGTAGATAGATACATCTAGATGTATTGCATTAAAAAAAATAAAAAAGAAAGAAAAGAGAGATGTATAGAATATTTTTCAACAATTTCAAGCTTTAGGAGGTTTTAAAAGCTGCAACTTTTTTTGGTCTACTTTCTGCTGGAAGAAGTCTGGATTTTGAAGTTTGTTTTTTTTTTTTTTTTCTGCAGTCAACAAGGATTAAGAGAATCTTGACCTGGCTAGGTGTGGAGATCAAAAGGAAAGAGGCTCAAACAAAGCAGTTATGGGAATGAGTAACAACAGCAGTGGTAGAATAATATTACAACTGCATTTTTATTGACAAGGATCTTTACATTCTTTGGCTTATGAAAATGACTCTTTTGAACTAATGACTAAGTAGAAAGCTAATAAAAAAACCCTCAGTTAATTACAGATTATCCTCTGGTCTCACAAAAGAGAGACTAAGTTGATGCAGTATTTTTGGTCCACTTGTATTCATCTAGTGCCAACAAAAATGTGATTAAAATCCCCAAACTCCAAACACACCCAGTTTAAAGTTTCACCTCATTGTGAAAAAATGGTACCTCTACTCTGCCCTGGTGAGGCTTCATCTGGAGTATTGTGTCCAGTTCTGGGCCCCCCAGCTCAAGAAGGACAGGGAGCTGCTTGAGAGAGTCCAGTGCAGAGCCACAGAAATGGTTAAAGAAGTTGAACATCTTCCTTATGAGAAAAGCCTGAGGGAGCTGGGGCTCTGCTGCTTGGAGAGGAGGAGACTAAGGGGTGACCTCATTCATGTTTATAAATATGTAAGGGGTGAGTGCCAGGAGGATGGAGCCAGCCTCTTCTCGGTGATGCCAAGGAACAGCACAAAGAGCAATGGGTGGAAGCTGAGGCATAGGAGGTTCCATGTGAGTCTGAGGAAGGATTTTTCAGGGAGAGAGTGGTCAGACTGGCAGAATGAGCTGCCCAGGGATGTGGTGGAGTCACCCACCCTGGATGTGTTTAAGGGTGGTTTGGATGTGGTGCTTAGGGATATGGTTTAAGACAAATCTTGTAGAGTAGGGTTATAGGTTGGACTTGGTGATCCTGAGGGGCTTTTCCAATCTGGACATTTCTGTGATTCTGTGTTCATCTCTCTGGCTGCAAGAAGCCAATACACAATGGGATATCCCGATAGGATAGTGAGGGATGGCTATCTTTTGAGATCCTTTCCAAACCGTAAAATTCCGTGATGCTGTGATTTTTCCTGGGTGAATGAGGTGGTTTTACGTACCATAGTGGTACCCAAGAGTCTGTTGGTGCTCAGTAAATGAAATGTTTTCTTAATTTCAGTCATTGTCTGAGGGGACTCAGGAAAATAGGCTGCAATATTTTTCTTTTAAACAGGGGCTTGAAAACTTCATTTGCCACTCCTCACGTAACAGAAGACTACAATCTAGCCAATTGTAGTTTTCCCTCAATTCAGCAGCTCAGGAGTCTTGGAGTCTTATATTCTGCTTTCTGGCCTTTTATATACTGAATGAGCCTTTTTTCCTGAAGTGGTCAAGATGGTTGTGAGGACAGCAAACTCTGATTCCAAAGCTTGTCACACAAACAGCTAATTCATAGAAACACCAGGCCTAACCATGCTAAAACAGTTCAGCCCTTGAGTAATGTTTTGATTTGATGCAGAAGCATCTCCATTACTGTTCCCACATTTAAATCCTGATTTGTCTCCTGCCAGCTTCTCCAAAAACAGAACTCCTTATTGGGGAAAAAAAGAAAAAAAAAAAAAAAAAAAAAAAAAAAGAAAAACCAAAA
>VWZI01001250.1:39463-56050 GCA_013396835.1 Psilopogon haemacephalus
AAAAAGAAGAAAGAATCAGGAACTGTGGGAAAGAACTCATAGAAACTTATACTGCCTATCCGAACCAGCACAGGTAATTGAACTATTTCCTCCCCAGAATCTGCCAAGGCAAATAGTCTGTATCATAAGATAATGATCCACATCTCAGACCAGAATGAAACAGAGATGAGAGCAGAAAGAGAGAAAATTGATGCAGTCCAATTATTGTAGCTCTAAAGCAGAGGAACCTGTAACCATGATACTGTGTTTCCACCATTGAATATGCTTTAATGTTTTAAGGGGGTCCTCTTTAATGTTTTAAGGGGATCCTCTCGTCAGACCTATGTTACATGGGGCACCAAACTTCACTTTAAATTCCTACCCATAACCCTAATGAAGTGTTCTGGCTTAAGGGCACGACCTGCACCAGCACAAAACCTTTTTGGGTCTGGCTTGACTGGAAGCCACAGAAACCTGTTTCACCTCAAAGATTGTTACCAGGGATATTCCACCTCAAATTACAAATATATCTTATTTCCTGCTATTTTCCCAACTCAATTTGTCAGCTACTGCATCCTGCAAGACTGCATTGCCAAGTTGCAGCACGGAATAAGAAGCACCAGAACAACAACAAAAAACACTCCACAAACCCAAGCCAACCCAAAACAAAAACAAGTTAAAGGAACATCTTCCTTATACGGAGAGCCTGAGGCAGCTGGGACACTTCTGCTTGGAGAGAAGGAGACTAAGGGGTAACCTCATTAACGTTTATAAATATGTGAGGTGTGAGTGCCAGGAGGATGAAGCCAGCCTCTTCTCAGTGATGCTCCCTGAAAGTTGAGGCATAGGAGGTTCCATGTGAACCTGAGGAAGAACTTTTTTTCCCTGTGAGGGTGACAAAGCATTGGAACAGGCTGCCCAGGGAGGTTGTGGATTCTCCCTCCCTGGAGATATTCAGGAACCGTCTGGATGCATTCCAGTGTGATCTGCTCTAGGTGATCCTGCTCTGGCAGGGGTCTGGACCAGATGAGCTTTCGAGGCCCCTTCCAGCCCCTGACATTCCATGATTCTATGAAGCAAAACACTACGGTTTCATGCAAGCAGAAAGCATTTCTCTTTCTTCATGCCAGCTCTAATCCCATGTGATCACAGACACTATCAGTTTCCTCACTGTGCCATCCTGAGCTGCCTTTCTCCTTTGACGGTGCCGATTGGAGATGCAGGCATAAACAAGCCTTCTTCTGCCCTTCCTGATAATCTTTCCTCCTCTTACCATGCAGTGCAAATGTTGTTGTAAATATCTCAAAACCATTCCAAGCCTCCTGGAACTCACTCTAACATCTCACACCAAAGATGCACTCTGGCCCAAGGGGGTCACAAATCAATATGCAGTTTTTGAGCTGAGCGTTCCACATAGGCTGCAGCAACTTAAGACTGTAAAGAATGAGCTGGGGCCATTTTGTCTCCATTTATTTTGTTGATTGCATATTTGTTCCTTGAAGCAGGATTCTGCTTAATGTTCTGTGCTTTGAAAGAGCCTGGCAGCTGGAGTAAATGAGTTATAGACCCATTTGCCACCAAATCAAAGCCCAGAGTCAGATCAAAGCCAGATTTTTTTTTTTTTTTAAATAAAAATCAAAATCATTTTTCTGTCAGAGGCTGGATGGCTTCTTCTCTGCCCTGTAAATAAAATTGATATTATTTCATCCAGCTTCTATTTTCTCCTGATCAAAATATGATTATGTCTAATGCTGTCCTGTCCAGGGCACCGAAGTTATACGAGATGTGAAAGCTTATTGATGTATTCAATTACTGGATGCTGCTCCATTGTCTGCTGAGCAGAGATGCTCGGTTATCAGTTCTTTAGAGCCGTACATTTCTGCCTAACAAAGTCATAACTCCCACAATTACCTGCCTGATGGATGGAAAACAGAAATATCTCACGAGTCCAATGCCGTTATCGGCTCTTCTCCATCTCCAAAGCTGCTTTATATTAATGAGATTAGGGCTGTGAAAGAGGCATCGCAAGACTTAATTATTTATATTTCCTCCTCCTCCTCCGCTAGCAGCACGCTCATCTTTCTTGATCTGCATAATGATTTTCCTGTAGCGCAGCACTTCCCCGAGCAAGAGCTGGATGAAATGTGAAAAGCAATGAAACGTAACCTTTCTAAAGGCTCGTGTAACTGGGGCTCACAGATCTGTTTCGCCCATCATCTCGACGTCTAACCTAGACGCCACAGGAGCTGCCACGAGAGTCCTTAGCAGAACCTGCACTGAAGCGGAGACACCCATGAGTCTGACGAGGCTGAAACACACAGGCTAAGCTCAGAGGAGCTGAGGTGCAGCGGCAGGTAGGCATGCTGTTTATAAACAGTGTGCTGGTTTGAACTAATTGGAGAATTTGAGTGAGAAATTAGACTATAGGCTGAGAGAGGAAAACAGGCGATGCTACGCCACTCTCAGAGCTCTACTGAGAAAGAAAAAAAAAAAATTTGTTTCAGGAGTTGTAACCCAAATATAGATAAGTCAGACTGTTTCAGACCACTCTGGGCTGTGGCTGCTTTCTTGCATGGCTCCTTTGTCCCTGCCTTTTGTAGCTGATTTTGAATAATTCCACTAACTTCTTTTCTACTGCTAACCTCCCTGGCCGATCTATCTATGCCTATCTGCTCCATCAGCAGATGGTGAGATAAGATTGGGGAAGGGGGGGGAAAGGTGGTAACGGTGGTTAGAAACCCCTCTTAGGGATTTTGATCTCTGGCAGGGCTGTGGTGTTTCTGTATTACCTTTTTCATTGTATATATCTGTAAATATCTGTTATACATTGTAAATATCTGCTTGTATATTGAGCATTGCTGTAAATATAAAGCTTCATTTACCAACTTCCAGCCATCCTGAGTCCTAGCCTGAGTTATATCAAAGGGTGGGGGGCAGGTAACTGCTAAACCACCACAAACAGACTGACTGTCAGGGATGTTCTTACATCTTACAGCTGTCCAGCAGCAACTATCCATGCTTCATAATGGTGCTGAGTAATGAGCTGTTGTATGTTGAATACTCTCGCCAAATGCCTGTCCCCCCTCTCCTGACCCCCATCTCTCAGATATTTATAAATATTTATTAAATCCCTTCTCAGTCTTCTCTTCTCCAGACTAAGCAGCCCCAGGTCCCTCAGCCTCTCCTCATCAGGCAGTGCTCCAGTCCCCTAATCATCCTAGTAGCCCTGAGCCAATGAGCTCTCACATATGCTGTATCCCTGGGAAATCTGGTTGGAGGTTATATGACTCTTGTTGATGTATTTTTACCCCTGCCTCGGGCTTATAATAGATTTTATTTTTTTCTCCTCATCAAATAGAAACCTCTTCTCTCACTACAGTTTACCCTGATGAGACACACAAGGAGAAGTATTTTCCACATAGTTGCTCTGGGATGCTATCCCTGCAGTAAGCTTTGTGATTTTAGTGTGAACTATACAGCTGTGACAGCACAACTGCCCTAAAGGCTGCTGAGCCTGGCTGCATATATTACCTGTGTTACACCCCCAAATAAGGAGAAAAAAGCTGCTCCAGTTTTGTCACCATTAAACAGAGCAAGTTTCAATCCTACGACGAAGAAATTATTGCGGAAATTAAGCAGATGGAGATGACCCTGTAAGTACAGGGGAAAAAAATAATCCACAAACATCCTGGTCAAAACTAGGCTCTTTAGAAATGATGCTGCTCCCTGGAATGCACCAAAAAAAAAAAAAAAAAAAAAAAAAAAAAAAAAGTTACTCTTCTCACATATCTTTTTAATTCACAGTTTTCTGANATGAAATTTTCTCTCCTTAATATTTAGTAATAGGACCAGCACTGGGTGTAGTTGGATGCTGAGGCTCCTTTGGCCCCCTGGGTGCAATTAGATCATTTAGCAGCTCTTTTTGGCTCTCCTGGCTGTATATTGCATGCAGTTGGTGACATTTAATTCATCATTCTCAGCTCTCAGGAGGTGGAATTATGGAGCCTTTCAGAAGGGAGCACACAGCCCCTCATCCTGCTGCTCCTCCCACCTGCTTGTCTCCATCTCTGACTGACTGTCCCTCAGACAAAAAAGGTCAAAGTGTCACTGCCACACAGATTATTTTCACTGCCATTTCTCCCTCTCAGCTCATCATTCTGCAGCAGTTTGACTGCTGTCACCCTCCTTTATTAAATACAGCAGATAACAGGAACAATCTTTAGTTCAGAGGTGACAGTTTGTTTTATAAAGCCTTAGCATGGGGTAAGCAGTGTCACTGGTACCACTGGCGCAGAGCCTGAGGTGCTCACACCAGTGCCACTGACAACTGGCAGAGGGGAGATTTAAATGGGATGTTAGGAGGAAGTTCTTCACAGTGAGGGTGTTGAAACACTGGCACAGGTTGGCCAAGGAGGTTGTGGCTACTCCCTCCCTGGAGGTGTTCAAGGCCAGGTTGGATGAGGCCTTGAGTGAGCTGTTCTAGTGGGAGGTGTCCCTGCCTAAGGCACAGGGGGGGTGGAACTGGATGATCATTGAGGTCCATTCCAACCTAAACCATTCTATGATTCTATGATTCTAAAAAGGTAATACAGAAACACCACAGCCCTCCCAGAGATCAAAATCCCTAAGAAGGGTAACCAACTACCCCTACCACCTTCCCCATTTTCCCCAATCTTATCTCACCATCTTATCTTATCACTTCTCCAGCAGATAGGTGAAGGTAGATCAGCCAGGAGGATTAGCAGCAGGAAAGAAGTTAGTGAAATTATTCAAATTCAGCTACGAAAGGCAGGGAGAAAGAGTCATGCACCAGCCACAGCCCGAAGCAATCTGGAGCAGTCTGACTTATCTATATTTGGGTTACAACTCTTAAAACATTTTTTTTTTCTTTCTCAGTAAAGTTATGAGTGAAGTAGCATCATCAGTGTTTTCCTTTCTCAGTCTATAGCCTAGTTTCTCATTCAAATCCTCCAATCAGTTCAAACCAGCACATCCCTTTAGACCCCAAAAATTCTTTTGGATGCATCAACACAGCAATTTTGCCAGGGTTCTGCCTGCTGTAGCATTTAAGGAGAGAGATCTGTTCCACCTAATATCTATACTGCATTTCAGACAGAAAAGCAAAATAGTCATTTTTCACATTGAACCAGTACAGATAGAGTCCCGGGATGACAGGAGTTGAAGACTAAATTACTACATTCATTTAATGGTTAATCTCTCTGGACTTTTACTCTCCCCTCCCCCCATGTCTCAAATGCTGTTTTCCTTCTTTCCTCAGGAGCTTGTAACTCTTACTGCAAAGAAGCTGCAAATCAAGCTAGTTCATGGGTATTTGTTTAGAAAGCATATGTTAGCATGTGAAGTGGAACTACTTCTGACATTTTCAGAAAGCTATGAATAATCACTCATCATTAAAGCTGTTGATTGAAACAGTGCTTTGCCACCCCATTTTTAATCTGTGACATAAATAAATGCAAAAGCCCCCTTGCAAAAGGGAAAGAAATGCCCCAAATTCAGAGTATTATACCCCAAAGCATTCCATCTACTGCATCCTCAATGTAAAATAAAGACAAGGAAGGAATTGCTGGCAAACCAATAGCAAAGCTTCCACTGATTTCACATTTATTCCTTAGGAAATTACCAGAACTGGAGTAAAGAGCATAAGTTATCTTTGGAAGGGAGCTCAAAAACTCTCTTCTGTTGCACGCAGACTCTTTTGATGCTCTACATTCTTTGCTTTAAAAAGCTGCCTCATTTTTCCCCCCCCCCTGAATTCAGAATACCAGCCTACTCTCTACTAAAGACCCAAACCAGTAGTTTCATTGCAATGTACATGCTGGGAGCAAATCTGTTTGTTTATAGAAATTGTTAGGACTCTGGAGCTGAGAAATTGATAGAATAAAACTTCTCCAGCACAAAGCAGAGTAGAACTGGCACGCTGGAATATGAAGCAAGTCGTCCCTGTGCCCCATGTGGTGGCTGTTGATAGATTTATCTCATCTGCAGGCAATACCTACTGCATATGAACTCAGAGCATCTGACACAAGATGTCATTTCAAACAGCCCAGGAAACAGTGCTTGTGAACACCAAGGTTCCAAAGATGGCTGCTCCAAATAGGAATCCACCATTTATCCATCCAGAGGGACCTGCACAGGCTGCAGAGGTGTGCCCAGGCCAACCTCATGACATTCAACCAGGCCAAGTGTAAGGTCCTGAACCTGGGTTGTTGCAATCCCAAACAACTCCAGGCTGGGTGGTGAATGGCTGAAAGCAGCCCTGAGGAAAAGGACCTGGGGGTCTGGGGTGATGAAAAGCTCATGAGCCTGCAGTGTGAGTGCAGCCCAGACAGCAACTGTGTGCTGGGCTGCAGCAAGAGCAGCTGTGGGCAGCAGGAAATTCTGCACCTTTGTTCTGCCCTCCTCAGACCCCACCTGGAACACTGTGTGCAGTTCTGGAGCCCCCAACACAAGAAGGACATGGAACTGAGCCAGTCCAGAGGATGCTCCGAGGGCTGCAGCACCTCTGCTATGAGGACAGGCTGAGAGTTGAAGCTCTTCAGCCCGGAGAAGGCTTTGAGGAGACCTTATAGTAGCCTTCCAATACCTGAAGGGGGCTTATAGAAGAGCTGGGGAGGGACTATTCGCAAGGTCTTGTAATGATAGAATGAGGAGGAATAGGTTTAAACTGGCAGAGGGGAGATTTAGGTGAGATGTTAGGAGGAAGTTGTTTGCAATGAGGGTGGTGAGATACGGCACAGGTTGCCCAGGGATGTTGTGGCTGCTCCATCCCTGGAGGTGTTCAAGGCCAGGCTGGATGAGGCCTTGAGCAACCTGTTCCAGTGGGAGGTGTCCCTGCCTATGGCAAGGGGTTGGAACTGGATGATCTTCAAGTTGTCTTCCAACCTAAACCATTGTATGATTCTATGATTCTATGACCTTCCTAGGAACAGTCAGTGTTGACCTTACGAAAAACACAGCAGGCTTTCTAGCTAACTTTCACAGGCAACTTTTGTCTAGAACAGATAACTCACGAACTTCCTCTCAAGCTGGTAAAAGTTTGCCAAAGGTACAAGCAGCTAAAAATAGGCTGCGTATTACTCCTTGAGGCTGACTGATGGTTGGCACTATTTCTGTTCTCATCTTGCTTAATAGAGCAGCTTACATTATCGAAGAAGAAAGCCTCCCCAAACATTTCTCATCATCTATTTACCTGATGGCTGAGAAAAAATTGCCCCAGAAGTGGCATTGCTGTTTAGTCAGTTCTGTGCTCTGAATATTTTGGGAGCCATTTAAGTTCTCGGTTATTTTCGAAAGCCAGCAGCAAAGGTAGAGGTGTGTCTGGTTCTTGTATCTAAGAAGGTGCAAGATATCACAGCATCTTGAGGCAAAGGAAATAAAAAAAAAATTAGAAAAAGAGATGTACACCACAAAATAAATCCTCACTGATGATTTCTATATGCCATTCATTTTGGACCTAACCCAAACCCCACTGAACTCAGAAGAAGCAGAGTCATTCTATTTGGATAAAGCCATTATTCATGAAAAATATCTCTGTTTCCAAGCACGCTCTGATTAAGCACAATAATGCATCCAGATCCCCCGAGCAGCAAAGAGTCAAAGCAAACAATTTACGAAGCTTTATTTACAAGATCTGTGCAGTGAATACCTAGGAATAAATAACCCTTTTACTGAAATCCCGCTCAGATCACACATCAGAGAGACAGAAAACCGAGACTAAATCAGGAATGAATTAATTTTCATTGCATGTTTTAGCCAGCTCTCAGTGGAAACAAGCTGGACAGAAGTTGAGCTGGCTCTGAATTCATGTGGTTGGGATTATTTCGCAGCACTGCAGGAAATCTGTAGTTTTTGGATAAGCAAATCTGAGCTTTCAAACCCCATCTCCCTCTCTTTTGCCTGCTCCCTGTCCAGACATTCCTTTTTTTCTTTTTTTCTCCACACACATTGGAGCTTCCACTTTGACACCTAGAAGCAGGCGGGCAACAGGAAGAACCATAAACCCCCTCAAATAAACAGCCACAACATCCAAACCAGCATCCTTCTGCACTGTGTTCAGGGAAGTGCTGCGCCGTCCTACACAATTCCGCCTGGCTCCACTCTTGTAGCACAACGACGGCAGGCAGCAAATGACCAGCGCTCGACGCTGGCAGCAAACTGCCACACTGGCGTGTCCAGCCCTGCCCAAATTGCCTGTAACTGCCTTGCATAAAAGCGTACAAATTCCACAGAAAACATTGCCCAAGATGCTGAGGAGATGCAGGATGCGTGGCTGCCCCAGGAGCCATGTGCTGGAGCCCTGCACATCGATGCTCTCCTTTCTTTGTGAGCTTCACGGCGTGGTTCTCTCACTGGCAACTGCTTTGCAGAGCTGCTGGCTGGCTGCAAGTGCATTTTTAGCATGCTCATTAAAAGCCTTGGACTGAAGCTACTGCTTTTCTGCCAAGAAAATCTGTTTGTCAAGATATTGTCATTAAAAAAAAAAGAAAAAGAATAACTAACTAATCAACTAGATAGATTGATAGATAGATAGATAGATAGATAGATAGATAGATGGATGGATAGATGGATAGATAGATAGATAGATAGAAGATAGATGGATGGATGGCTAGATAGATAGGTAGGTAGATAGACAGATAGATAGATAGACAGACAGACAAATAGATAGATAAATAGGTAATTAAAGTAGGTAAATAAATAAGCAAGCAAATAGCCCCAATTTTTTAAGCTTATATTACCCTTAGAATTAAACAAACAAGCTCAGATAGCAAATAGCACAAGTGAAATGCTACTGCCATTTCCATTAGCACTTTTTCTCTTGTGCTTTAGGCCAGAGGTGAAGCTGGAGGCTTCTGGATTCGATTTTACTGCAATTTCCATTAGTACTATTTCTTAAGCCAGAGGTGAAGCTGGAGACTCCTGGATTTGTTTACTGGCTGAAAGGAAAGCTTAAATGCTTATTTTCTCCCCACAAAATCATCTGATAAAATGTTGAAATGCACATCTCCCTCATAACTACACTTTCCAGAAAGCAGCATGAATTCTTGGCATATTCAGATTAATATTCCAAGTGTATAATTTTATTTGGGTGATAGCATGCAAGGTAATATTGCTCAACGCTGCAAAATAGCATTCCCCACAATGCTAAATTACTATCAAGTGCACCTTTCACAAGTTAGGTTAAACCTGCTCTAAAAATGCCAATGGGAGGGAAAACTCTTTGGCAATTTTGTCCCAGAAGTAATTAAAAAATATTAATGGTGCTGAATAAGAATAGAGTTATAACCTCTAGATGTCCAGATTGAGGTAGTAAAAATAAGTCATAGAATAAGTCGTTTGCCACAGAAGATGGCAAATTTCAGAAACAGGAGGAGAAATTTCTTAGCAATGTATATTTATACCCATTCCTTTAACAGAAAATGAAAGCTGTAGCACTTCCCAAAGGCAGAGTGCTCAACAGCATCACCTGCTTTTGCACCTTGCTTCTGTATGCCAAATTCAGAGGCAGGAAATCTTTAAACTCATTTAACTTCGCAGTTTTAAACAAAATCAGATCTGGCACGAGTTCAGCCCTTTAAAACCTATGAATGTGGTTCAGGTTTACTGAAATAATTGCATTTGGTTTGTTTGCACTGAAACATTGGCTTTGACTGGCCTCTTTTGTGGGAGGG
Organism: Psilopogon haemacephalus; assembly: GCA_013396835.1. Taxonomy (NCBI): domain Eukaryota; kingdom Metazoa; phylum Chordata; class Aves; order Piciformes; family Megalaimidae; genus Psilopogon; species Psilopogon haemacephalus. Next base: position 49,132 of record VWZI01001250.1, read on the forward strand.
GCGGTCACAAATTGTAAGCCTCAAGAAGTTTAGTGCCACCCTTTTTGAACACTGATATTCTGCTTTGCTCTCCCCCAAAATCTCAACAGCCAAAATATTCATAACCACAGAGGCAGTTTGGGGGAATGCAGCTCTTAAAATGAGCCTCTATTAAAAATTCCTTGCAACTGGCTCAGGTTATGGAGCAGTATTAGCAATCAGCATTAAAAACAGCCAAAAGACTTTTTTTGCCAGAAATCCAGGGGCTTGACCAGAGGGAGCGTTTAAGAAAAGCATGTGGGTTTCATTTCAAAGCAGCCTTCCTTGGAGAAAGAACTGATTCTGCTGGCTTTTGGTTTGCAAAAACAAGAAGTTGACATTTTCTGCAGGAAGTACAGCATTTTCTGATTAGCTCTAATAGGCACTTTTGGGAGCTGCTGCAATTTATCCCAGCATTTGAAACAGTTGAGTGTCATTAATTGCTATCCACCGGGGTATTCGAGACACTTGGTACCCGCTAAAGATGGGAGGTAGAAATCAGTCTGCAGGCCAGGACTGAGCAAAACACTTCAGCACATGAAGGTTGAGCTGAACGCACACCTCCTGATCCTTCTTGACCTGAAATTGTTCTTTATGAAGCCCAGACCAAGTGCTAGGTTAGGCATCTGAGAAGAAAATGCATCCATGAGTTTCAAAAGCTAAGCTGCATCTTCATAAAGTGCTGCTAGCAGGTTGTTCCAAATTCGGGCCCATTGCTCCTTGCTCACCTCATGCACCTCAAAAACAGTCCCTCCAAATGAAATTTATCTCAGCCTGATATTAAAACACATAATTCTGTTACCCTGATAAACCAGATCTTGATAATGCCAAAGCTGCAGTAATATGTAATTCTTGTCAAGAGAGTCACTTATTTCATTTCCCATCCTCAGAGCTGTGCTCTCTAGGTCTGTTTCTGATGGAAACAAATGAAAGAGATGATTTGTCTTGAATAATAAAGCACCTGCAGCTGTTTGCAGCATTTAGAATGATGGCTTATCATTAGCAGAAATGCTTGTATATTCCTAACACCCTGCATGCCTTGCAGGTAGGACACCAGGGTCTGTGTCATTTACCTTATTTTCTCATCATTTTCCAATAATGAGAACATCAAGGATGCAGCACATACATCATCTGCCTAGGAGTCTGGATTTACTCTAGATAGTGACCTTTGAATAAGTCCCTTCTGTCCCTTAAAATGTCGATAGGAAAGATTTCCTTAGAGTTGATCCATGAAGAATCTGTAGAGCAGAACTTCCTTCTGGGTCCGGGAGGCTTAGAGTGTGACAGGAGCCTGGTCTGTGGCTAGGCACTGATAAATGCTAAATAACCTCAGCAAGGATTTCTAAAGCTGATTGGACATGCAGGTATTTTGTAAGCTGGCAAAACCCCGAAGGCCAATTGTTATATTTGTCTTTATTCTTATCAATCCCAATGAGGTAAGACCTGTGCAGAGCTGAGCACGAGGCAGCAGTGGTGAAGGGGAGCAGAATGTGGGGTCATGGAAACCAGAAGCAGCTTTTACAGTGCAATCATACAGCTAGCAACTCCGTTCAAAACAGATTAACTCATTAGAGAAAACAGGAGGGTAAATTGCACAGGAATATATGAGGGATTTTCAAGGGAGTTTTATTCACTCTAAAATGCCACAGAGCCCTGGCACGACTAGAAAGGATGGATTTGTAGCAGCATCATTTACAATTCAGAAAGTTCAAATAATTACACATGAATCGCTAAAATATTCATTAAGGGAACATAAGATCCCTTTGCTTCACAGAAATAGCTTTAGTTTTGCAGCAGTTCCACAAACACAGCCAGGTGAATCACCTACCTGTCGCCATCGTTCAAAGCTTTGGAGATCTGCTGAGAAATAAAAACTCCATCCACTTAGTGTTTCACGTGGTGGAGTCAGCATCATCTCTAGCTGCAAGCACACAAGTTACAGCTCTGGTGCAAAGTTGATATTGGATCAATTACCATAATTAACAAGATCAATAATGATAGGTTAACAATAATGTGTTTTCCCCTTCAGGATTCATGGTGCCCTAAGCTCAAACAGATCCCTGCCTGAACACAGCAACATTAACATCAACAAGACTCAGGGCACCAGGGCAAGCACAGAAAAACTTTCTGCCCATACTTACACAAATCTCTTTCCCATTCTGTCTGACCATCCTGGCTTTGCCTAGGACAGACAGCAGTCAGAGTACAAAAGCTAACAGGGCCAGTTTTCCTGTTGTCTCATGCAGCCAGATTATGGTCTCCAAAACACCACCAACCCCACCCAGCAGCACACATCCAGAAGGTGCTGTACCCACTGCTATTTCTAGCATGATGGTAGCTAAGTTTGGTTGTCATCTCTGGACATCCTGCACAGCTTTTACTTCTCCCATTCCCACTTTAAATTCATCTTGGCCACCACTGCCTTTAATTCTCTCCCACTCATGAAAGAATACTCTTAATTCCTCTGCTCCCACTCTTTCACCCTCCCACACCTCTGCTCCTTCCAAGAAGTAATACACTCACAGACATCACAGAGGACATCTTATTGCCCTGCCAGGCCAACAGACCTATCTCCACCCATCTGGAGGCATACTGAAGCATGCTCCTCAAGCCAGTTATTAGTTGCTGCATGCCATTCACTATGTATCATCATCCTAGCTCACAACTGCTGTCTCCCAGAAGACCTGAGGAATGAAGGAGGACAACTGCCTAACCTCCTGTTTGACATTATGAGGCTTTGTGCTGCAGAGGGGGAGAGTAGGTCTGGACAAACACAACCAGTTTTCCCAGACCGTGGAAGAGCTGCCAGACATGAAGAGGCAGCAATCTGTAGACAGCAAGACCCTGCAGTGCCTTGCTGAAAGGCCAAAGATTGCCTGGATCCATCTGCAGTTTTAGTCATGGCATGGGAGAAAAACTTGAAGCTGATGCTCAGTTGCCTGGCAGTCCACTGTCAGCCTTTCTCCTGCTTCCTTTGCCTTTCCCTCACAAGATTAGGGGGCTCTGGGGGCACTGGCTCCTTTAGCTCCTAGGCATTAGACGCTCCAACCTTCGGAAGCAGCATCAGGACCTCTGCAGCAGAGGCCAGCAGAGCTGCATGCTGCATGATCAGTACTGGATTCCTGTTGGCTTTTTGGCCAAGGTACTGTGCCACTTGATACACATCAAAGTCTCTGATCTTCTGTCTGTTCCCACAGAGATGAGGTGACCACAGGCTGTCTCCATCACGTTTACAGCAGCTCCCACAAATGGGCAAGGAGAAGGCAAGAGAGTGGGGGACAGGCTCCTGGAATGAGATGGGGGCCTGTGCAGGGCCACCACTTCTCCAGGATGACTTCTGGAAACCAATCTCCCTACTGGGAAAGGGGTAGAATTTCATGTGAAGAATTTTGGAACACATCCAAGAGTTGAGGGAATGGCTTCTCTCCCTTGCATGGTGCTTGGAAAGAGCTGCACCCACAACAAGTTAAGTGAGAGGAAATCTGTTTACAACACCACCACCAAATGACAGGGGAAACTCTCCTTCTTTTGTTCCCCTCTGAAGAAAGATAAAATTCTAAAACAGTAACATTGGAGAAGTCACCTAATCTGTCCTCAACCCCAAATCTATTCCTGGCAGATTTTTATCTAAACTAGCTTCTAAAAAGCTCTGAGGACAGAAGTTTGCTGGTTTTTTGTTTGTTTGTTTTTTTTTTTTCCCCCCTGCTTAGTTAGGTTATGTGTAAAAGTTAAGATATTTAGGTAACAGCATGCAAGCTGCTACAGCAAATTTTGCAAGCCTGTGCACAGGGCTATTATCATATTCCAATATTATTGGCCTTTACTTCTGCTGCCGATTGCTGAACTAATATGAAATTCTGATTGAATTTGCGCTGCCAGTGGAGAAGCTGAAAATCAGTAAACATGCTAAGAGCAGACTGTGTCTGCCGGAGCGGCAGGCAAAGGACTGCCACAGGGAGAGAAAGAAAGGCCTTGAAGAAATGCTTCAGAGAGAACAAGCTTTGCTAAGCCCTCCAAAAATTGCTGTGGGGATGTGTGTCCTTCGTCACAGAGCCCCCTGCAGTGGTTTGAAGCCAGCGGATAACGTATCATCTAATGGCCACTGAAGTGAGAGCAGAAAAGGGAAGAAAAGCAGAGAGGAAGAGACTATTTCAGAAGCTTTGCTCACACCAGTAAGGGTTTTTTAGCTTTATGGAAAGCATCACACTACCTCGGGCTTCAAACGTAGCTGGAGCTGTCCACAGCCAACCTGCCAGAGACTACAGTTTGGGGTTATTTCTACACAGTTTGGCACGCCTTTGGCATGCCCCTGAAAAGTGCCATTGTGCAACAGTGAGGCATGTCTCATTTTCCTCCTGCAAGCCTCCATCAGCCTGGGTGACAAGGTTAGTTACTGAACACATGCAACTTTCACAAGGCTCACATAGCCACTTTGGCACTCCAAAGGCTTTTTTTTTTTCTTTTGCTCTAAACCTCCCTCAAGAACTTCTTCTGTGGTCTGAGACGCATGAGCACTGCTTCCTTCAAGAGAAGAAAAACAAAAAAAAGGGCTCATGGAGATTGCACACAGACTCTGATACTCATAGAATCATAGAATTATAGAATCAGTCAGGGCTGGAAGGAGCCACAAAGATCATCCAGCTCCAAATGTCCTGCCATGGGCATGGACACCTCACACTAGATCAAATTTGCTCAGACCCCCATCAAGCTCAGTCCCGAAAATCTCCAGGGATGGGGCTTCCACCACCTCCCTGTGCAATCTGTTTCAGAGTCTCACCACTTCTTCATAACATCCAATCTGAATCTACCAATTTCTAATTTTTCTCCCCCTTAGTCCTATCACTACCTACCTAAAAAGTCCCTCCCCAGCTTTCTTTGTGACCCCCTTAAGATACTGGAAGGCCACAATAAGGTCTCCTCAAAGCCTTCTCCAGACTGAACAGCCCCAGCTCTCTCATTCTGTCTGCACAGGAGAGGTGCTCCATTCCTGGACGGGCACAAGTTCCTTGTGCCAACCAAATCAGCACTAGAAGCTACACAACAGCAATGGCTCTGTGCTTGCTCTCAAGCACTGCAAGGAACCTCAGCCTGTGTTTAGTTTGTACTGAAAAAGTGCAGGCTCCAAAGCAGTGCTGCAGACAGACACACGCTTCTTCAGTCCTTAATGCCTTCAAACGGATGTTTCATCCTAGCATAGACATATCCCATAGGATTGTCTGCTAAACCCCCACGTTTTCTGAACCAGCATAGCAGCAAGACAACAGAAAGAGCAGGGAAGAGAGCACTTCTTTGCTTGTCTCACTGCAGTCATGACACAGCAGGCAGGATTCTGTCTTTTAAGGACAAAACAAGCAGTGCGTGAGCAGGAGTTCAGGATGTGCCAGGAAGCAACCTCATGGAGAAAGTGCAGTTTCTAGGGCTATGCTGGTAAAGATTTGCAGACACCTAGAATGCAGGCAAGCCTCAGCACAACTCGTGCAGTCAGTCCAGAAACTAATCATCACCCTCATTGTCCTCTTCACTGGCTCCCAAGGCTGTGCATGAGCAAAATAGAAATGAAGTTCTGAATGATTTACAGTACCCCCAAACACCTCTCCCAAAATGCTAACTCTTCCTGTGTACATGCTGGCTCTTGGTTTAGAAGTAGAGAGTAGAAATTAAGGTTAGGAGGGGAGTAGAAAGAATCAGGACAGAGGTTAGGCTCTGACTGGGTTTTTTAAAGCCACTCACCTAGGTTTTGAGTCTTTTTTTTTTTTTTTTCACGTAAGAAGCCTCACACACAGGGCTTGAAGAGATCTGCACTCAATGCCCAGCTCTTGTACAGGTCTAATACAGTCATAGCAAGGAAATTTTATTTCTCTATGACTCAGTTTCCCACACATGAGAAAGGCTAATTTTCCAAGCAGCTCATTAAGATAAAATAAATAACGTCTGAATTGCTTAGCTATTATTGTGATGGTCTGTGTGAGCAGAAAAACAGCTCAAGGCACTGCTCATTTATAAGAGGGTGCAGAGCAAAGCAGCCTTCTAGATCGAAACAAGCAAATCCAATTTCAAATATAAAAATATCTTTCTGATTTAATTACCTTGCCATTAATGTTTCCACTTTTTTTTTTTTTCTTTTTTTTTTTGAAGGAAGGATGTTCAGTTTCCTGAAGTGATTCTACAGCTGCCTCTTTTAAACCTTAATTTCTCTGAATGAACCAGCCAATTTGGGGACTAAATAATGATTACAACTGCCATTCATTCAGAAAAGCAATTTAATTTTGATCAGGACCTACCTCTCAGCTTTGAATTCCAATTAAGTTTCTATAGGCCACAATTTTCAAATGTAGTTAACTCCTAAAATAGGAGAGATCTTGCTGCCTGCAAGAGACACGTGAACCCTTAACACCATAAAAATTCATGTTAGATAGTTGGTACTTGAAAGACAATTCTCATTAAAATGGATTGTAGCATTCATGTTCTGGAAACATGAAGAATAGAGACTAATGGATTAATCCACAAAAGAGTGGCACAATGATCTTTACCTTGTCCTTGCTAGAACAGCCCTCCCACAATCCTCCCTTGATTCAGCTCCCAACAAATAAGGATGCTCTGGCTGAAAAGAATTTGCTGAAATCAAAGCAGCCAAGAATCCTAAATGTGCTTTTCTCCAGCTGTATGGTGAGACATGGGTCATGGTGCATTTGACTTTGCTCCACTAAATCCAAATTACCTTTTTTTATTATATCTGGAAAAAAAAACAAAAAAAACCCCAAAAAACCCCCACCAACACACACAAAAAAAACCCAAAACAACCCCCAAAACCCTGCATCTAAAAAATGCATTTCCAATATTTACATCAGATGCATTCTAATGAAAGCACACCACAAAAAAAAAAAAAAAAAGAAAACCCAAA
>VWZI01001250.1:56067-73049 GCA_013396835.1 Psilopogon haemacephalus
TACAACAGATGCATTATAAAGAAAACCACCCAAAAAAAAAAAAAAAAAAAGCAAACCTGGGCCCAGCAGAAGCCACAGCTTGCATAACATCAAACCTCTGAGATCAGGTGGAATCAAACTTCATTCTTTTCAACTGCAGTGATTTGCTTTTTCTTTTTTTTTTTTTTTTCTTTTCCTTTTTTTTTTTTTTTTTAAAGAAATAATTTCAAATGATAGCATTTATCATCATCATCATCATCATCATCTACTTTTCTGAAAGGAGAATACATTGCCTGGTTGGCTGTATTTTAAAGCTCCCGTGACAAAACCAAGAATTAGCCATTTGCATGTGAAAAGTTCTGCAAGGGAATGCTCTTAACTCGTGAAACCAGAAGTTCTTCTAGCTTCAGCAGTGACCGGTGAATAGAGGGCTTGACACTATGCACATTTCTTTTCTCCCACCTCACTGATCACCTGTCTTAAATATATCCATCATAGATGCTAACCACATTTAGATATCAACTCTATCAAGATCACAAAAGCGATTCAATAACCCAGCATCTCAACAGCAAGTCTTTTGGTCCAGTGATCCCTATTTCATCACCCATGACCTTGGAGGAAAAAGTCAATATCTGTGCTGCCCTAAGCCTTGTATTTCATCCATATTTCTGCTTTGCAGCCAGAACACAGAATTATAGGACCATAAGGGACCTGGAGAGGTCATACAGATACAGCAATGAAGCATGAATCACAATTATGTCATCTGTGATCTAATGTTAACTACTTCCAGGGAAAGAGTCTCTACAGCTTCTCTTAGGCAGGACATCCCTTGGTAACTCTTCCTACAAAGGATACTTTTCCTACTGCTTCACTTGAAGTTTTCCTTGTTTCAATCACTGCTATTCTTTCTGTACTTATTCAGTGTGGACATGAGCAAGTAGCCACCGTTCTCCTTAACAACAAATTAATGCAACTAGAAGCCTCTTCTCATTTTTCCTCTAGGCAAAAAGACCCCCTTTTTCTGTCTTTTCTTGGAGCTCATGTTTTCCAGACCCCCAACACATCCATTGCTCTTTCATGGATCCTACCTAGGAGATGGACATCATTCTTGCATTGCTGTGCTCATGCCCTTAAGCCAGCATCTCCCATATGCTCCCTACCGACACCCAACTTTTCAGCAAGTTGTTCAGGTTGGGCACAGCCCTGAAACTAACCTATCCCTTCTTTTGCCAAATGTGGTACCATTTGGTATCAAACATGTAGGATTTCAGTCAGAGAGTCGCTGCATAAACAAGATGCACTTTTAGAAGTCAAATATTCAAGTGTGGAACTACTGCAACTGAGATCTTCATTTTACCTCTGCCAGATTTTTGCCCTCCAGCTAGACTGAATGATGTAGGTCAACTTTAAAGAAGAAGAAGAAAAAAACACACCAAAAGCCAATACAAAACAAATAAAAAACACAAACCAAGCCCCCACAACATTATTTTGATTGTAGTTTGCTGCAGAAACTTTAGGTCATTCTCAAGTTAATTTCAATCCACTGCCTTCCTTGTAACATACATATTGAATACTGGGGCAAAACAGTACCTTTACTGTAAGGGAATTGCAGTTTTCAGACTAAGAATATGTCTTTTTTCAGCACAGCAAATAGCAAGTTACAGCACTCCACTTTCAAAGTATTAAAAGCAATGAAAAACTCTAAAATATTGCAGCCCTATAAAGTAATGGAGCCTTCCCTTGACTTGCCTTGGAGGAGGAGTGCCAAATTTAACAGCTAAGCAAAGCAGCTTCAAAAGAAGAAACAAATCCATAAAGTCCCCTTGACTTCCCTATAGAGGTGGAATTAATTTAATTGCATCAAAAGGAATTGGAGTTTCTGCTGCACTTTCCTTGCCAGTAGTGACTTCTCAGAAGGAGCAGAAAGGAGGAGAGAAATAGAATGTTGTAACTCCAGAAAGGACAGATGACAGGACTGCCAGATTTAGTCCATTTTGCTTTTGTATGGCTCTGGTTAGCAGCATTGACATCAGCATAGTTTCATCTCTACACATCAGCAGCTCCTCTCCTCCAGTGCCTCACTCCCTGTGCCACTCAGGCGATATGCTGCACTCTCCCTCACCAACACAAGGTCACTCTTGGTATTTTCAAAGCTAGTAGTACAAGTCGGTTTGAAACTTTTAAGCCAAAAGGTGGAACACTGCTCCACACAGTACAGGCAACTTCTCCCACCTTGCTAGGAGTTGGAACTGAGTGCAGGGCTGGGTACAGACAGGCAGGAGTCGAGTCAGATAGGTGCAGTGCTACATAAATCCTTCCAACCTCTTCATCACTGCTGCTACCATCGCTAACTAGTGCAATGCTGAGACACATTACAGCAGTTAGATTTAAAGAGGTAACTGTAGAGGAAGAAGGCTCTGCTCACACTCCTTGGCATAAAGGAGAAAGGAATCTTATTTCTTAACCTAAAGATTGAAGCTCTACCCTCGCTGCTCTAGAAGATTGTGTCAGTGGGTTTATTACGCTGCTCAGACTTTTCTACATAGATGATAATCAAGATGTTACCATGTGAAGTGGTTAAAAATACATCACCACTCAAAGGCAAATGCTGGTTTTAGAGGAAATATTCTCCCCAGCATCCTATATTTATTTTTGAGAGAGGGATTTTCAATCAAGGACACTTCTGTGTGCAGCACAAGACAAAGACCCACAGTCCAGAAAGGGGATTTTATAGTTCAGAAGTGTTCCACATGGCTGCCCGTTCAATACAAGTAATTCATTACTAAGTCCCAACCCTGCTTGCTCATTGTCATGTAAGATGTGTGGGTTGGATTTAATTTGAAATGCTGCTTAAATCGTCACTAGCAGCAGTCAAATATGAATCTAGAGAAATTCAGTTACACAATTAATAGCCCATGTGTCCATGAAATCTGAAGGCCTAGCACCATTCCAACACCTGTTCTGCAAATAGCAGCAGGTCACAGCTACAAAGGCTGATGGAATACCAGAATAAAAGAAAATCTTGGGTGAATGTTCTCCCTCCATTGAGCAAGTTTTGCCTGTATCTGCTCATCTGTGGAATTCACTATGGGCAAAAATACCTGAGTTATTCCACGTGTGATAAAATGAGGAAAAGGCTCTGCGCCAATAACTCCTTAACGTGTCCTCATCACTGAACCGTAAGATGAAGTCAGTTTGGACTCAAGATCTCCTTTATTTTTGGACACACCTGGAAAGGCAGGAGTCACCTGAAAAAAAAAACCCTCTACATATTTCCATCTATTGAAATAAAGCTCCAGCATCATGTTTCTATAATATCTGAAGAGCAGGAGACAGCGTTGTCTTCAGAGCAACAGAAATTCAGGCTGACAGCCGGCTGGAGTTTTTCAGTATTTGGAACAATCTCATGGAAACAAAGGAAATTTAGAGCCTGGAATTGCTTTTGATTGTTATTTTCCAACTAGAGCATGAAAAAAAAAAAAAAAAACCACCACAAAAAACCTAACACAAAAGAGAAGGATCCATTTGGAAAGAGGTTACACTATCAATTTTGGATGAAACTCCTTCTCTGGTTAAAAAAGAATATATAATTTCAAAGTCATGGTCAATGAAAGAACTCAAATTCCCTCTTTATTGGAGGTGCTTTGCTCAGTTTTTCTATTCAATAAGATCTTATTAATCTAGTGAGAGTCACAGGATCACAGGATGTCAGGAGTTGGAAGGGACCCAAAGAGGTCATTGAGTCCAACACCCTCTGTTTACTTTTTCTCCTGCTAAAGTGCTGGGAATTCTCCCTGTCCCATCAAAATGGACAGGCTATCCCAGGTGGTCTGATTTGTTCAGGGAAAACAGTTCATGGGATGGTCTGTGACATGTGACTAACGTATTTTTCTAGGGTAAGCTAAGATGATTTCCCTGGAAAAGATTGGAAAGGTCTCCTGGGTTGCCAGCAGTTTCACTTAACGTTCTCCAACTCTTTTCTTTCAAGCAGTGTTCAGCCAGAAAGAAGATAAATAATTTTTTTTTTTTTTTTAATTGAGAGAAGGGAGGAGAGCAATGTGAAGAATCAACATTGTAGAAGAATTTGTGTTTCTATGTGAAAAAGGTAAATGTTGCCATACAAAAATAGGAAGTGGCAATCCCCTTCAAGCTGCACCTCCTGTTGATCAGCTCTAGAGCACAGCCAGTGGTCAGGGGATCACAGGATCACAGCATGCCAGGGACTGGAAGGGACCCAAAGATATCATTGAGTCCAATCCCCCTGGCAGAGGAGGACCATGCAATCTAGCTTAGGTCACATGGGAATGCACCTAGATGGACCTTGAAGATCTCCAGAGAAGGAGACTCCACAGCCTGTCTGGGGAGCCTGTGCCAGTGCTCTGGGACCCTTACAGTCAGGAAGTCCCCCCTTGTGTTGAGGTGGAACCTCCTGTGCTGCAGCTTCCATCCATTGTCCCAAAGTGTCTGTAGGAGGAATGGCCAGCTGGTTGAGATGGGAAAACACTAATTTCTCTGCCAGTACTCCTCAAGATAAGTTTAATAAAAGCTTGCTCTATCACACACACACACAAAAAAACCAACCCAAAACAACCAACCAAACAAACAGAAGAGGGAAAGATTAAAAAAAAAAAAAAAAAAAAAAAAAAAAAGAAAAAAGGAAAAATGCAAAGAAACTGTGTCTTTCACAGGAACACAGGAGATAACCTTCTGGCCACAGCCTGGGTTAGCAAAGAGAAATCACAGCTCTAGATCAGAATGAAGAGATGAACATGAGAATCATTATCTCAACTACAGAAGGTTCTAAAAGCCAGCTGGCCTCTTCATCCTTTCATAAATAACACCAACAAATGTTTAGTCTCTTAAAAAATTAGTTAGTGCCCAGCAAGAAAACAAAAAGCAGTATCATAAAGGTCAGTTTGATGATTTAGATGATACAGCTACACCACTTCATTATCAGCTGCTTTCTTGTTCATGCAAACTTCTCAGGTCATCACATTGGTCATCACACATGGACAGGGTGGGGAGATAAGCTCTTTACTCCCCTTAGCTAACTTAGATTTCAGACACCAATGCCCAAGGCAGTGAAAGCATTTCCAAAGCACAGGAAGACATCAAATATTTGAACTACAGTTACCTTCTGTCATGAAGGACGCTTATGACAAACCTGGTGGCCTTCTATGAAAAGGTCACAACATTAAGGGATGAGGGGAGGGCGACTGATGTCATTTACCTGGGCCTGAGCAAAGCCTTTGACACTGTCCCACACCACATCCTGGTCTCCAAACTGGTGCAACATGGGTTTGATGGATGCACCACTAGATGGATAAAGAATTGGCTTGATGGCTGCACCCAAAGAGTGGTTGTCAACAGTTCCATGTCCCAGTAGAGGCCAATGACAAGTGGAGTCCCTCAGGGATCAGTCCTGGGACCAGTCTTGTTCAACATCTGTTTCGGTGCCATGAACAGAGGCATTGAGTGCACCCTCAGCAAGTTTGCTGAGCACCCCAAGCTGTGTGGTGCAGCAGACAGCTGGAGGGAAAGGATACATCCAGAGGGACCTTGACAGGCTGGAGAGGTGGGCACAAGCCAACCTCATGAAATTCAACAAGACCAAGTGCAAGGTCCTGCATCTGGGTCGAGGGAATCCCAAGTACAATATAGGCTTGGCAGTAACTGGCTTGAGAGCAGCCCTGAGGAGAGGGACCTGGGGGTGCTGGTGGATGAGAAGCTCAACATGAGCCAGCAGTGTGCTCTTGCAGCTCAGAAAGCCAACCAGAGTCTGAGCTGCATCAAGAGAATTGTGGCCAGCAGGGCAAGGGCATTGATCCTCCCCCTCTAACTCCCCATTGGTGAGACCCCACCTGGAGTACTGCATCCAGTACTGCATCCATGGATGTGCTGGAAGGTGTCCAGAGAAGGACCATGAGGATGATCAGAGGGCTGAAGCACCTCTGCTGTGAGGAGAGACTGAAGGAGTTGGGGCTGTTCAGTCTGGAGAGGAGAATGCTCCAAGGTGACCTTATTGTGGCACTTCAGTATCTTAAGGGGGCCACAAAGAAAGTTGGGGAGAGACTTTTTAGGATGTCAGGTAGTGATAGGACTGGGGGGAATGGAACAAAGCTAGAAATGGGTAGATTCAGACTGGATGTTAGGAAGAAGTTCTTGACCGTGAGAGTGGCGAGAGCCTGGAAGGAGTTGCCCAGAGAGGTGGTGGAAGCCTCATCCCTGGAGGTGTTTAAGGCCAGGCTGCATGAGACTGTCGGCAGCCTGATCTAGTGTGAGGTGTCCCTGCCCATGGCAGGCAGGTTGGAAGCAGATGATCCTTGTGGTCCCTTCCAACCCTGACTGATTCTATGCTTTATAAGCGATAGAACTATATAACGACAGCAGAGTTGATCAGGTTCTTTATAACTACCCACTCACAAATCTGCCAACTGCACTACATTCTGAAACTCTTTACCAAATACAACATTAAGCTGACAAATTATACTAATGCAGTGTGATTTCAAGGTGTGTGCACGTTTGCAACACGTGTAAATTTCTCAAATAGAATCCGATGTTTGCTAATATGGTACCATCTGAGCTAATAAGATCAAATTATGTCTGATCATACTACATTAGTAAATGTCACATCAAATTAGTCATTTTCAGAATTATAATGAAGCACAGAAAGCAACCAAAAATAACTTTTCTAACACGAGTAAGCAGTGCTGGATCTGAAAAGTGAGCTAAATACCAAGCCCCTAGAGAATGCTTTATAAATTCAAGGTTCGCTGGATTTTCTTCTCGGTCTCATTTCAAAGAGCTCTCATATATGATTTCAATCATGGCTTCAGTCAAATCAGACTACCTGGGATAGCCTGTCCATTTTGATGGGACAGGGAGAATTCCCAGCACTTTAGCAGGAGGAAAAAATAAACCAAGAAAGCAAACACCACTATCCTTGTCACTAAATCAAGCCAAGGAAGAGGTCTCTTCTCCTTAGGACTGGATAATTACATGCTTGAGCATTTTCTGAAGTATTATTTGGCTACTTCTTGAGAGAGTCCAGCACAGAGACACAAAGATGACAATGGGAATGGAACATCTCTCTTATAAGTAGGGACTTGGGGAACTGGGGCTATGCTGCTTAGGAGAAGAGGAGACTGAGAGGTGAATTCATCAATATTTATAAATATTTGCAGGGTGTGTGCCAGGAGGATGGAGCCAGGCTTTGCTCAGTGATGCCTGATGACAGGACAAGGGACAATGGGTGAAAGCTGAGGCACAGGAATTTTCATTTAAACATGAGGAGGAATTTTTTTTCCCTGTGAGGGTGACAGAATATTGGAACAGGCTGCCCAGGGGGGATTGTGGAGGCTCCCTCTCTGGAGATATTCAAAATCCACCAGTGTGATCTTGTCTAGGTGATCCTGCTCTGGCAGGGTGAGCGTTGGAAGTCACTTCCAGCCCCTGACATTCTCTGATTCTGTGACTGATGAATACTGTCCTATGGATCTCTGCTTGCAGGACCCAAGAGCCACTCTTATTCCCTCCTCACTCACATGCATGTGAAGCAGTCACTCAGAAGCTCAAGAGCAGGGACACAGCAGCATTTGCGTTTCCCAGGTAAGCGACCTGAACCCAGCCAACACCATCCAAAAGTGGGTATGAAGCAGGAGGAGCTCACCGAAGGCAGCTTTCTGTGTAATGCCACTGCACAATCACCAGTTTGACTGCATGTACAAGTTCCAGCTAATTAGGCACAGCTCAGTGACACCGACACAGCGAGCAGCACGGCAGAGCCGGCAGCACGGAACAGCACTTGGCAGAGAAGGCAAGGCGAGCTGCTAATGCAGGACAAACAGCACTTTAATCAAAGCCAGGGTTCTACAAGTCACAAGCCTCCAGCTCTTGGCTTTGGCTTCAGTCTTGGGTCACTTTTCTGTTACACCCAAACCCATCTTTTATGATATTAATGCTGCTAAGGCTTTACGCACGCACACTACCCTGGAGAAAAACAGCAAAGTCAAACAGCAACAGCAAAAAAGCAAACTTTTCCTATACTAATTTATGGCCACAATGGGCAGCACCATACAGGCCTCTGCCAGGCACAGGAAGATGGAACATAAGTTCCATCCCTGGAGGTGTTTAAGGCCAGGCTGGATGAGGCTCTGTCCAGCCTAATCTAGGGTAGGGTGTCCCTGCCCATGGCAGGAGGGTTGGAACTAGATGATCCTTGTGGTCCCTTCCAACCCTGACTGATTCTATGATTCTAAGCTGTTTTTGGAGTGTGTCAGTACAACAGCTGTGATAGATCACTTTTTTTTTTTTTTGTTTGTTTGTTTTTCTCCTCCACCAAAAGAAGATCTTAAAGTTGAAAAGAGCTTATGTAAACCTGGCTTGGAATTTGTGGCAAATTAAACTGTGCTCAGTTTGGGGCTCCCTAGTTTAAGAGGGACAGGGATCTGCTGGAGAAGGTCCAGCAAAGGGCTACAAAGATGATTTGGGGATTGGAGCACTGCCTGATGAGGAGAGGCTGAGGGACCTGGGGCTGCTTAGTCTGGAGAAGAGAAGACTGAGAGGGGATTTAATAAATGTTTATAAATATCTGAGGGCTGGGGGTCAGGAGCTGGGGGACAGGCTCTGCTCACTTGCTCCTTGGGATAGGACAAGGAGCAATGGATGGAAGCTGCAGCACAGGAGGTTCCAGCTCAACACAAGGGGGAACTTCTTTACTGTAAGGGTCCCAGAGCACTGGCACAAGCTCCCCAGAGATGTTGTGGAGTCTCTCTCTGGAGACTTTCAAGGCCCATCTGGATGTGTTCCTGTGTGACCTCAGCTAGATTGTCCTGCTGTGGCAGGGGGGTTGGACTCAATGATCTCTTTGGATCCCTTCCAACCCCTGACATCCTGTGAGCCTGTGGATGCTTTCTATTTATTTTATTATATTTTTATCACGGTGAAAAGACAGCAGAAAGAGTTTCGTCTCTACGTATTTTGACTGGAATTTGCAAAGCAAAAAGGGATTTAATTGGCCTGTGTTTATTAGCCCTCAGTGAGAACTGAGCAAACTACTCCTTCAATGTGCTTTGATAATTGCAGTTTAAGATTTTGGAGTAGAGAGAAGATTTCTCCTTTGGTTTGAAATTCTGAGTCATGTTTACGGGCAAGAAAATTAAAACAAGTCTTTGCTCATCAGAAGAGAGTTAAGATACATGTGAAAAGAGAAAAATGCAAAAAACCCTTTGCTTTTGATGCCTCCAGGGTTCCCCACCCTGAGAGCTTGCTCTGCCTAGCTTTTTTGAGAAGTAGTCCTCCCCTCTATAACTATTCATACTCCTTGGACCTGAAAGGTGCCTGCATCAAGATAGACATTTAGGAATAGAGCAGCACTTAGCAAGCAGCAGGACTTCCTCAACAGAGGTTTCAGTAAATGGGAGAGTTTTCTTCACTTGCAAGCACAGGCAAAGCTGTGCAGTGGTTTGTGTGTCCTGGCTAGCCCAAGCAGACATTATGAGATCACAATTTTATTACCTTCAGCCTTATTGAACAATCGATTCCAGCCTCATCTAGTGCCCTTGAATTAAGGGATGGAACTGCATTTTTATCTTGGCTTCTTAATGAGCAGCCCTTGGTGACCTTCACGAAGCGAGGTTGGCTGAGTGTGTTATTCTTTGTCTAAGCACACCACACAAACACAACCCAACAGGACACAAGGCTGGTTCTGCTGCTCCACTTGCACTGCAGGACCCCAGGCAGCACCCCAGTGCTTCCTCTGTGATGGGCTGTTCATTTTAAAACCCATCAACCACTAAAGCATCTTCCCATTTCAGCATTCAATGAAACGAAGACCTGTGTCTAAGGCAGGCAATGGAGGTCTAGGACTTAAAAGGCCATCCAAAATCTAATAGCTCTTCTGTTTCCTTGCCAAGGCTAACCCACAGCTGGCCTGTGCCTACACCACAACAGACAGACAGACACACAAGGTTCAGCCCACTCCCCGGGCATGCACCCCAGAGTGGGATTAGACACATGTAGCATATGCTTCCTTCTGTAGCCTATTCTGCACAGAGACAATGAATCCCCCTATTTTTCTCTCACATTGTGTGCATTGATAATTAATGAGCCTTATACAGTTAACTGCTCCTTCCAAGAGGCAAAACTCCCAATAGTACTCATCCTTCATTCACACTGGTCAGAGTGTTTTTGAGGCAGAGAGGAGTCAACATAAAGCCCTTCTCCCAGCCTTATTTTATGTGCAAGGGAATCCCTTAATTCAGGACAGCTGTCCCTGCTTTGGCACTTCATGTACTTGGGGTATGCAGCTGTGGTCTCCCTTCTGCTAAAGATAAGGTTGAGGGAGGTGATAGGCTGAGGGAGGTGATTCTCCTCCTCTACTCTGCCTTGGTGAGACCTCACCTGGAGTACTGCGTCCAGTTTTGGAGCCACTATTACAAGATGGATGTGGACATGTTGGAGCATGTCCAGAGAAGGCTCAGGGCAGACTCCATTGCTGTCTAAGACTACCTAATGGGAGGTTGTAGCCAGTAGGTTCTTCTCCCAGGCAACCAGCAACAGAACAAGGGGACACAGTCTCAAGTTGTGCTAGGGGAGGTATAGGCTGGATATTAGGAGGAAGTTCTTCCCAGAGAGAGTGATTGGCATTGGAATGGGCTGCCCAGGGAGGTGGTGGAGTTGCTGTCCCTGGAGGTGTTCAAGAATGGACTGGATGGGCTGAGTGATAGGTTGGACTGGATGATCTTGGAGGTCTCTTCCAAACTGTCTTTATTCTATTCTATTCTATTCTATTCTATTCTATTCTATTCTATTCTATTCTATTCTATTCTATTCTATTCTATTCTATTCCATATACTGTAGACAGGTGGGTGACAATACTAGAGGCTTCCTGGTACATGGCTACATAGGAATGATTAGTTTAATTAATTTCTGGGTCATTATAGAGATCAATTCTGGTTTTGTGGCCTATTAAGGTACTTTGGTTTGTGTCAAAGCACTCAGTCATTATTAGTTCAGAATCAATAAGCCACATCACGCAACTGTAATCAACAGATGAAAAAGAATTTTGAAGGAAAAGAAAGAAAAGGATGGATTTTGATCTCGCTTAGATCAATAATTTCCCAGAAATTGATGGAATTCCCTGATGTAAAATCAATGTGAGCAAGTTCAAAATTGAGTTGTTTTGCTTTGTCAAGAGGAAAAAAAAAAATGAGAGTTTGGACTGTGGCTTTGAAGAGAGGTATTTATAGATCAAATTTTATTTGCAATATCTTTCTTTCCAGAAACTTTCTTCCCATTTATAACCTTGAAATATCCCTGTTCAAGGAGGGGAACAGAGGGATTTTGCACAGCTGCCTGAAAGCAACCTTTGATAATACTTTAGGTTAATCATCATTTGCAAAAATATTTCTCTTTTGTCTTCACCTAAGTCAGAGTAAATGGTGCTCCATTTTAAAACAGCATTTTCGTCTGGGACACACCACTGGAGATGCCTGACATTTCCTCCTCTTGGTTTTAGCATTAACCTAATGTTAATGTGTAGTCTGCCTCAAGTGTCACCCATGGAGATCTGAATATCTCCAAATGAGCAGGCCCATTGCACCATGCGTGATGGTGTTGGATTGGCAATTGGACCTGATGACCTTAGAGGTCATTCCCAACCTTAATGATTCTATAAGTCTATGGTTCTGTGCATTTTGTGCACGTGTTATCATTGTAGGTGTGCTTTTGGATGCTGTTTGTGGCAGACAATCCCACCCTGGGCTATAACATTCCATGGTGAACGTGGCAAAGCTGGTAGCAGCCTTTAGGTACACCTGGAGAGAACAGATCATAGAACCAGTCAGGGTTGGAAGGAATGACAGTGATCATCTAGTTCCAACCCCCCCCTGCGATGGGCAGGACACCCTACCCTAGATTAGGCTGGACAGAGCCTAATAGACCAAGTCCATACAGTAGATGTTTCCAAATTCTAGACTGAAATATGTACATAGATAAAGCAAGGGGTGTTTTGTTCATTTGTTTGTTGTTTGTGGCTTTTTTTGCTGGTGACCCTTGGAAACTATTCCAAGGTGGGTTTAGCTTGCTAATTGGCAAACATTGAAGCTCATTTTACAGAGGAGTCCAGAATGTGTGTAAAAGCACACATAGCAGGTGAATGCATGCTCTGCTGAGTTCAGCTGCAATTAGCTTGCATGGCACCATCAATAAAGCCAGCAGCAGGCTGCAAAATCGTTAACTCTCAGGCTAGGCACAGGCAAAAGACTGTCCCCTTATGCCTGCAAGTTAATGAGTTATAGAAAGCTCTTCTTTCAAGCCCAAGCAGGACAGGGAATTAGTGAAACTGGTTCCACAGCTAGAGTTTGAACTCGTGTTTGACCGCTCATCCAAGGAAGGTGTGAGTGAGTCATGCGGTCTCGTCTTTGGGAGTGTAGTAAACCCCCACGAGTGTTACAAAACAGTGAAGCACACCTCGGTGTAACTAACGATCTGCCTCCACTTAAAACTTCAAAGGAAGCTTTTGGTGAAAGAGTAAGCTGGGGTGCTGACTGCAAGCTCTGAGAGCTCAGCAGATCTCTGAGTCCCTGCAAGACACAGGCTGGCATCTTCAAAGGGTATGGGCAGAGGCTACTCCAGGGTTACCCTCAGCATGGACCCATGGGCACTCAATTATTTCACAGTAATTGCCTGATTCTAGCTGCTACAGCATTTTCTGCACATAACAAAGTTCACTTCTTTACCAAGGTGTTGTTATTTACTGGGAAGGAGCAGCTCTTAGGGGTACACAAAGAGCTGCAGCTCCCACACCTCATTTTCACTGCAGTCACTTGTTCGTCTCCTTGTTCTGTAAGACTACTACAGTTCCAATAATTTGTAATCACTGGTAGCTGGCAATGGAGCTCCCCTGACCTCCTCTGAATATCCTCACCAAAGTGATCATCTCTTTTGGCTATCAACTACCCCTTTTCTTGGAATGTAAGCCCAGAAGAAGGACCCACTAAGAACAGCCACTCCACTAAGAGGGGATTTGATCTGTAAAATATTACATCTGTCTGTAGCAGTTCATTTTAGAGTTGTGACCTCTTGCAAGCCCCCAGAAACCCCAAGTGCTCAGTAACAGCACAAGTTCAGCAAGGTGACTGACAGCATGACTGTCTGAACCCACCTTTCCAGGATGAATCCTTGCAAAGAAAGACAAATGTGATAGCTTAGTAGAGATGCAGATAGAAACTTCACACCCATTCTGCCCACCCAGCTGAATATCTGCTCCTGTCCCTGTTTCAACTCTTCTCCACTTAATGGTTGCTTTTTAAATGAATGTTGACTTTCAGAATGGGGTATAGGTCACAATTAAGAGCACAGAGTTGTTTCCAAATTGTCTGTAAAAGATGCTGGAGCATCATTAGAAACCTCCAAGGGCTTTAGGTAATTCAGTCTGCAACACCATTTATAGACTGTTTTGTTACAGCTACCCAAAAGGATGTTGGGGACAGCAAGATGTGACAACAAATTTTGTGCTGTGGGATTTTTCTTCCCTTCCTTTCACCATCTAAGGAAGACGAAATTATCACTTCTGTGAAATGCATGCAGCTGACAGTGCAACAGGAATGTTGGTTGAATGAGTCCAGCTTTGAAGGTGGAGATCAAGGTTCAGGCCTGGGAACAGTAAGGGCTTTTTAGCAGACACTTCAGAGTAAAAATCCAGATTGTCATGAGGCAGAGCTCCACTGCCTTGCAGGGATGTCTGTCACTGATGCAATCAATGGATACCAGTGCTTCCAGAAAGTCACACGGATTTGTGTTGTGCATGTTTTAATGTTTGCTTGTTCTTCCCTCCAAGAGACTAATTATGGTCTTACCTCCTCTCATTCATTAAACAAAACCTTGTTCTCAGCACAATGAAGAGTATTCCCCACTGGATACACTTGCTCTTGTGCTGAGACCTTGTCAGCTCAGTTTCAGCCTTAAGCAAAATTTTCTGGCTGGGTTTATAAGCCCTTCAATAGAAAGGGATTATAATGGAAGTTGCAATTTTGCCTCTACTCTTGAGATCCTGCCTGCCCTGCCATGAGACAGTCAGTACCCTACCAGACTGCCCTCAGGCAGTACCAAGCGACCACTTTCCTGTGTGACAGCCAAAGCTCATGACTCAATACAACTGTGGTACCTTGTACAATCCCTGATTTGTTTTTAGAGGGGGATGATTAGATCACAGCGACTGACATTGTTTTACTTCTGCCCATCACTGACATCTTGCCTGAGTTACACCATATCCCACAAACTGCCTGTCTTTTCTGGCTGCTCTAGCCCCACTTCTTTAGCAAGATCCTCATTATAATCTGCTCTCTCATACTGAGGCCAAGACTCCTGCTGTGTTTCCAGGTAATATATTCTTTTACCGAGTGGTTCGCTGGGGAGGAGAGAGAAAAAAGAGAAGGAAAAGCCTGAGAGGAAAAACGTCCAAGTTTCACGATTTTTGAGTCTCTGAAATAGTTCCAAAATTCCTTGGTGTCCTGGAGGTCTTTCCCTGCATGATGAAAGCTCTAGGCTTTTGTATTGTTTGGTTTATTTTGCAATATTTTATGATTCCCATCTATTCTGGCCTTGTGTTGATTTGTGGCTAGTTTTTCATCATTACCCCAGGAGGACTGCTTTCTGGAAACACAGGAAAGAAACAACGCCCCGAAGTGAGACACACTGCAAATAAGCAACTGCCACCAGACGATGGATTCTGTTATTTGCTCAGTTCTTGGAGAATACTGCAGCATCTGATCACTTCCCAAAATGATAAAGGGAAACAAAATAAAAGCATCTTTCTTCCCTTCCTTCCCCTTCCCATCTACCTCCTGCATTAGCTCTGCAGGCTGTTACATAGTGAGGAAGAACCACAGCCTTCCCCAGCCAGGGAGTAGGTCCTGTGATTAAAGATGCAAAACATCTCAGCTCAATTCCATTCTCCAACACATATTTTCTGGAGAAAACTGCCTCCTGCAAAGCATCTAAAGTCTCTTGATTTGTAATGAAACCAATAGAAGTTATAGATTTAAATCTTGTTAGGAAGCAAGGCTCAAGTCTCTCTCTCTCTGTCTCAGATGCAATCTGTGAAATGGGTTATTAACATCTCCCCGGCTCACAGGCAATAATTGATCCATGTGGATATAGAAAGTGCCAAGATTCTGAGGCCATGGGAGCTGTTGAAACATGCAAGAGTGATGACTCCATCTCCTTGTTCTGGGGTTACTCCTGATTTACAGAAATAGTAATGAGACCAATTTCTCACCATTTATATATGAGAACACCTTGGAAAAAAAAAAGCAGATATTCATTGGGCACTAGAATTCAGGGACCTAATTTCCTATGGATTTGCATCTCTATGCTAGGAGTCCCTCTGGATCCTCTAAGAAGCATTGCATTCATGGTGCAGCCATTCTTTTAACTGGGCACTAATAGGATTTCTCTTCCTTAGCCACCTATCTATATTCATGAAATATGCTGAGCTCATTCTCCCTACCTGTCTGTCTCACTGGCCACCAAGGCTCGTTTCCACTAAGAAATTGCCTTCACTAATTTAAAACATTCATATCCTCAGCTGCTGTAGCAGAAAGGGTATAAAGCCTAATACAATTATTTTCATGCCAGCTTTACTTGCATCAGAAAAAAACCCCAAAAAATTACACTTTGGTTTCAGTTTTGATCTCCCTTAAGACTTTCATCACTTCAAATTCTGTTTCTGTATAGCTGGAACTATACCAGCATCAAATCAGCATAAGTTAAGTGAGAATCAGTTAGGAGAAACCTAAATTTATATCACTTAAAATGTTGTTTATCAAAACCTTGGCTTCACTCTGCAGCATAAGTGATAGACATGGAGTATTCTCACCACAGCTGGTAGAACTCCCTGTGTGCTAGTATAACTAAAAGCAAATCTGCAAATATATCCATATCTAGGAAGAGTGGTTTAAATCCTGCTTTCAACCTTGTAGCTGAATGTGTAGGGCAATAATTTCACAATTATTCTTTGGAGCATGAATGATTCCATCAGGTGTTTTCAGGTCCCCTATTATTGCACCCAAGAAAAGAAAAGCAGCAGAAGGTAGGTTCATTGGGTTTGGCTTGACTGGGTTTACAAAGGCTTGCAATAAGGAAGCTCTGGCTGCAGCACAGGAGGTTCCACCTCAACACAAGGGACAACTTTTTGACTGTAAGGGTCACAGAGAACTGGAACAGGCTTCCCGGAGAGGTTGTGGAGTCTCATTCTCTGTAGGAGAAGGTCTGCTTGGATGCATTCCTCTGTGACCTGAGCTAGATTGTATGGCCCTGCTCTAGCAAGGGGGTTGGACTCAATGATTGGGAATCGAGCAAAGATGAAGGTGGGGAGATTCAGATTGGATATTCACCATGAGAGTGGTGAGACCCTGGAATGGGTTGCCCAGGGAGGTGGTTGGGGTCACATCCCTGGAGATGTTTAAGGCCAGGCTGGATGAGGCTGTGTCCAGCCTAATC
Organism: Psilopogon haemacephalus; assembly: GCA_013396835.1. Lineage (NCBI taxonomy): Eukaryota > Metazoa > Chordata > Aves > Piciformes > Megalaimidae > Psilopogon > Psilopogon haemacephalus. The sequence goes on from VWZI01001250.1 coordinate 72,550, forward strand.
TAGGGTAGAGTGTCCCTGCTCATGGCACAGGTGTTGAAATTAGATGATCCTTGTGGTCCCTTCCAACCCTGACTGATTCTATGATTCTATCTCTTTGGATCTCTTCCAACCCCTAACGTCCTTGTGACCCTGTGATCCTGTGATAAAACCTCTATACAAGCCCAGTACTGAAAATCCAGATTCTGGTTCAATCTGTGTTTTTTTACTATTTCTTTGGCTTCAAAAGCAAGTGGTCTTTTTATGGAGTATATAGAGAACAACATCTTTTGGACAGCTTTCACATTAGGTGTCATTTTATGGAGCCGAGTTTCTTATTCTTGGCAACTCACACTAAAGCTGCAGTTCTTATGAGCATATTTTAATGCATCAATTTATATTCAGAACAAAGAACCTAGGGTTATCCCATCATCAGGAATCCTTATGAGCTTGATTTCCACACACACCCACCCCCTTTTTTTTTTTTTTTTTTTTTTCCCTTTTTTGGGGTTTTGGGTTTTTTT
>VWZI01001250.1:73565-95290 GCA_013396835.1 Psilopogon haemacephalus
CTTTCTCAAAGCATTGAGAAAACCCTGTACAAGCTCTAAACAATTCATGTGAAAGTATTGAAATGTCTATTAAAGATGCTGGAGCAGGAGAATTGTCACTAGCATGAAGGAGTCAAGAGAGAATCATCTGTTTCTTCTCACTGATGCTCAGAGATCTGCTACTTATTCACAAGACAATGAGATGACATGTCAGCATGGTGCCACTTGCCAGAACGTGTGTGAGCCTTTATCAGGGCCGTATGTGTCTATAACTCAGGCTGAGGCGGTGGGGGGGGTTAATTTGAAAAAAAGAAAAAAACAAAAAAAACAAACCAAACATTTTGGTGGAAAATTCCTACTCAGCTCTTCTTTGAGTAAACTCCTGCAGAGTCAATTCTCTCCTGGTTCTTGGTGGGTGATAGCGTCCCCTGAGGGAAGAAGAATCTCTTTACAACTTCTCTTGCACAGAGCTATGCCAGCCTCCAGGGACTGTGTACCAGCACACAGCTCCATGTGTGTCATGGTCCTTGCAGGATCAAGATTTTACCTGGTGTTTTGGAGCCTTCACTTAAATATGCATTTGTGAAGCAATGCACTCCAAATATGTTGTCCCTGCCCATGGCAGGGGTTTGGAACTAGATGACCCTTGTGGTCCCTTCCAACCCCAACTGATTCTAGATTCTATTTAAGCCCATAGAAAAGGGGAGCAGAGACAGAACTTGCACCAAGACATGAAGAAGCTGTTTATGTCTCTGCCCAACAGCTTGAATTTGTCTTTTTGCTGCCTCTTAAGCCACAATTCCTCTGCACAGAAACTCCTTGGGCAATACCTCCAGGTTGTAAGATACTTGGGTATAGTGATTAGTGATCTCTGTATTTTTACAGGGTGCTCAACCTCTTTCCTGGAGCCTTGCCCTGGTTTTGCAAGACAAGGGAGATGAGAATAGATCTGGGAATCGATCCAGCTGAGTATTTTACATCATATAATGTTGGAAAGATTTCATAAAGATTTCATCCTGAGACTAGACTCCTTACTCACTGTGCTCAAGAAAGAGAAGATATGCTGTATCAGTGGGGAGAAAACAGATTAAACAGACATCTAGAGTCCAGAAAATGACTCTTAAACACCACTCAAGCTCCATTAGAGATAGCACTCCAATTCTTAAAAAAAAACAAAAAAAACCCCAAAAAACCCAAACAAACAAACAAAAAAAACAACCCTGCACAAAGGTACCAAAGATTTTCAGGTCCATTTTTCCAGAAGGCATTGGCTTCAGTTGCTTTCAAATCCAAGGGCTTGTTTTCATTTGCTATACCTCACTCTGTTAATCTTTTAGTCACTAAAACTGAGATACAGTTTGCAAGAAGCTTCTTGCAAATGATGCCACCTAGAAAAATCCATGTGCTGTCTTGACACAGCTCATTAAGAAGTTATCCATCCCTGATAGTAGAAACCTCCTCAGCATTCAAACCAAACCTGTAATGCTGTGGGAGAGAGCAATGGGTGTTGAGTGTTTTCATGAGGATGAGAAAATGCAGAGAAGCTGGGCTTGTGGCTTCTACCCACTGCTTTCCTTCACCTTAAATGCTTGCCCAGGCTTCACTGTGTCACTGCATACTGTATTAGCCCTGGACTTACATAGCTCTGTTTTCATTACTAACCTACTGAGGCATTAGTGGAAGACTCTGGTGTGTTATGTATCACAGAAACCTTCTCAAAGCTGCTATGGCAATGTACTGGACACCAGCTTTCTTTCTTTTTTTTTCTTTTTTTTTTTTTTTCAGTGCTCTGGGAATAGACTGATACTTCAGAGAGGCTAAAGAAGTTGTGCCAAGCTAAGTTACTTACAGCACAAAATAATTACATTTTCCCCTGCAGAGGTGGTAACAGGAGATTAAAGCTTCACATTCAGTAACATCCCCTTTCCTGCAAGAAACCAAAGCCAGCTTCATTGTTTATCCTCATTTAGGATTAGGAGAGGTGTTTAGGATCCTGTGGAAGATGATTAAAGTCTTCGTCCACCAGTGAGGCAAACAGGAGTTGAAGAAGCTCAGGTTCTCGCTTTAGTTAAATGGATTTCTGCCCGGACACTGCCACTGGGCTGCAATGCCTGCTCCTGTGGGTGCTTTGCAATTAAAGGAAAGCTCCAGCAAACAGCCAACTTGCACCAGGACAACATACCAGGGCTGCCCTTTTTCCTGCAATGCTCAGCAGAAGATGGTCAGAGGTGGCTAAAAATGAGGATGCTTACAGTTTTCCCAGTGCCATGGGTTGACTTGAATCCGCAGCTGTTACTCAGACCACGTTGTAGTCATGCCATCTTCAGAAGATGAAAAGTGCTGACTGGAGCAAGATATTATGGAGCTTGAAGTTCAGATTGCAATGTGGGAGGCTTCCTGTTCCAGTTGCTGCTTCTGGGATCCAAGTTCTTGAGTTTTTTTGGCAGTGGAATGGGTGGGAGTCAGGTAGCTGCTGGGTTTGGTTTTCTGTTATATGCTGATTGTTTGCCCCTGCCCCGTATTTCACTGTGCTGCTTTTGCAAATAGGCTAAGCTAAGGTAATCATGCATTGTTTTATTAGATTAATTAGAATGTTAGCTAATGTAATTCTGCATTGTGATTATGAGATCTTATACTACATTAAACTCTTATCTCTTTATCTCATCCCTGAGCTGTGTGTGGTACTCTTCCCCTCGCTTTTGTGTTGGAGCAGGCAGCTTAGCCCTTGTGCTAAACTTTACACTCAGACACAGCCTCCCAGCTGCCATACAGAGCATCAGCTCTTCTTAGTGAGTGTGATGCTGTGATCTCCAATTTTCTGTCTGTTCCATGCTCATGAGACAATGACATCTCCCCGCAGAAGAAGGGAGACCATCTCCATTTTCACTTGCCCATTTGAGTCTTGCCCCATGCACTCAAAAAGCTGCTCCTAGCACCAGCAGCAGAGGTAAATAGTATTTCCAGACTTCCAAGAAGAGAAAGGGAATGAAGGACAAAGGCTCCCCCTCCTTTGTCTTTTGCATGCTAGGTTTTACTGCAGATTTCTCAATGTTTGGACAAAATCATTAGCATTCTTTTAAAAGTCTAACTCTCCAGCCAAATCTAAAATTAATTTGACAGATTCTCCTTGACTCTCACTTATTAGGTGAGTGCAGAAACTGTTCTAAACATGAAGGACCTTGATACTGTAATCTAAAAATTGCCCTCATAATAAACTAAAGACTTTTTTAAAAATACTATGTAATTTTTCATTGCATGTTTTGCCCTGCTCCTTCTTCCAAAGATGGATTTTGTATACATTCTAAGCTCCCTTCACTTTCTCACAGTTGCAAGAGCTGTTATGTGACTGAGCTGTGTACTTTGAAGTCATTATCTCTGCCAAAGAGTTCCAAGAGCAAACACAAAATAAAAATGCGAGCAGCACTGTTCAGCATCACTTCAAGGCTTCATGGCATGCTACAGTTTGGTTCAGATGTTCATCAAAATATTCTAATTAAATGTCCCAGTGGATCTGCTTTCTAAGAAATCTGTGATTTACATGATAATGTTTTATGTCTCGTAGAGAAACTGCAAATAGGCACTGAAAAGAGAAAGAAAGGGAAAATGCCTACACTGCAAGGACATTTCTATATGAAAACTGGGTCAGAAATCACTTACAAAGATTAAGGCTCCCCAGAATACTGGGCTTTGGCTGGAAAATTTGGTTTATCAAATTGCTTTTTAATTTTGATGATCTGATTGGAAACCTGACTTTGTAACCTGTGTACCATATCCTTCAGTCTTCCCATTTCCATGTAAATGAGAAGAGAATTTAACCCACTGACTGTGATGTGAGTTTGCCACGACAAGCAATGAAAGTTTGGAGCCAATGTGAGAGACAGATACAGGGTGGGTGGGAAAAGCAGAGTCTTGCTGGGCGCAGATATGAGATTTTGTTGCTAATGGAATCCTGACGTAGATTGTCCTGGATTTCAAAATGTAGACCCAAATTTTACTATACAGTCACATACATTTTATGAGATCATTTCAAAGTCCCTAAAAGTGGAAGTTTTGCCCCCAACACAAGAAGGACATTGAATTCTTGGAGCGAGTCCAGAGGAGGCCCTGAAGATGCTCAGAGGGCTGCAGCAGCTCTGCTATGAGGACAGGCTACAAGAGTTGGGGCTTTGCAGCTTGGAGAAGAGGAGGCTGCCAGGAGACCTTGGAGTGGCCTTCCAGTATCTGAAGGAAGCCTATAGGAGGGCTGAGGAGGGACTACTAACAAGTTCTTGTAATGACAGGACAAGGAGGAATGGGTTTAAACTGTCAGATTTAAACTGGATGTTAGGAGGAAGTTCTTTCCAGTGAGGGTGGTGAGACACTGGTACAGGTTGCCCAAGGAGGTTGTGGCTGCTCCCTCTCTGGAGATGTTCAAGGCCAGGTTGGTTGAGGTTGGATGGCCTTGAGTTATCTGTTCTAGTGGGAGGTGTCCCTGCCTATGGCAGAGGGTTGGAACTGGATGATCTTTGAAGTCCCTTTCAACCTAAACCATTCTATGCTTCTATGATTAATTCTTTTGTTTTTCTTCTCTCTCTTTATATTATCCTTGGTGACAGTATCCGTATGTCTCAAGCATAAGATAATTTTGCTGACTATATTTGCCCCTCCATAAATATTTACATTTTCTCATAGTGCTGTTTCTTTTGTGTGAATCACACTGCCTCTCTCTCACTGTTGGTCACACTTCTGTTGCTCGTAAAACTGCACAACACTTTCACACACAGGGTGGAAGTGATAAAATTCCTCTATGGCTGGTGTCAAGAGCACACTGAATTAATTCATGTCAAGCTCTTTTGGATTTGGGTTGGTTGGTTGGTTGGTTGGTGTTTTGGGTTTTTGTGGTTTTTTGGTTGTTTTTTTCAGATTTTAACAGTGAATACATTGCTATTTTGCCCTAGAGAAAGTAAACATCTTGCTTTCTCTGACAGAACACTGGAGGCTCACTGCCACCCTTAATTACTGCAGACCATTGGAGATCTATTGACTTAAATGGAGCTACATCACTTGCTAACAAGTGAAGACCTAGTCTCTAAGGTGCTGTGAAAATCAAGTCTTCCTGGAAGCAGAGCACCAAGGACTTACAAGCTAAAGAGGGAAAATGCAATTCTTCACTGCCTTTTTTTGTTTTTTACTGTACACCCCATCATGAGATACCCAGTATTATGGCAACTCTTTATGTGGCTGGTTTAGAAGCTGAAAAAGACACTGCAAGCAATAGGCTTAAGCTTTCAACTCGGTCATATCTCAACTGCTTTCTCTACAATCTCAGTACAGTGCTTTTGTCTGGTGGCATTTGAGCACAGTCCTTCTAAAACAAAGTTGAAATGACAGAAGTTCAGCCTGTATATATGTGTGTGTGTATATATATATATATATACATATACACATATATATACACACACACACATATATATATGCACACATATATATATGTATGGGAAAGTAATTCATTCTCCAGGCACTGCAGCCTTCACAGTGGCTGAACTAGGTTAGCTCAAGTTGCCCAAAATAGCCTTTTCAAGCACACAGAGAGCTCATAAAATGGTAGGTGAGGTTTTGAGTGATAGCAGCAGGGGACTGGGACAAAAGCTGTTAAGCCATCCTCTGCTGCTTTATGTGCTTGTGCTCCCAGTGTGATTAAGCAGTTAGCCACACCGAGCTGGGATCCCAAACCCCACATCAGCTTCTTTGCTCCAGTAGTTCTTTTAAATCTGCAGAAGAGCAGAGGAACAAAACAGAAAAAATTAATCTTATTGGAAGTAGAGGATGAATTGTTCTGAGATTGCCCTCGTGATGACAGAGCTTTCATCGCTGACCTTAACCAGGTTTTTTCATTCTTCTGCTCCCATAGGTGCCAGAGAGTAATTCACTGCAGCAGTGGTGGGGAGGCCATGTGCAAAGCCCCCAATCCCCAACAACCAGTCTCAAAAGCTGCTCATCACAGAGATGGTTTATAGAAATAAGGCACTGCCTCAGTCTGTGCAGTGTCTAACGCCTTAGGCCTCTGCTCAGGGCAGAGTGCTCTTTGGGTTTAGGAATACAGCTTTACCAGTCACCTATGGTAGAGAGATGCTCAGGCAGACCAGTCCACCCTGAAGCCACTCCTCCCACTGCAGACCAGACAGACAGACAGACAGGAGATACATCTGCTGTGTATTCAGCCAAGACAGAGTAAATATTATCACTTTTCTTATCAGTGTTTGGGTGAAGTTCAAACAAAGCCAGGAGCCATAGAATCACAGAATTACAGAATCAACCAGGATGGAATAAAATTCTAGGATCATCGAGACCAACCCATCACCCAACCCTTCTAATTAACTAAGTGCCTCATCCAACTTCACCTCCAGGGATGGCACCACCTCCCCATTCCAATGCCAGTCAGTCTTTCCATGAAGGACTTCTTCCTAGCATCCAGCCTAAATCTGTCCTGGTGCAGTTTGAGACTGTTCTTTTGTTCTGTCACTGGGTGCCTGGCAGAAGAGACAATACCCACCTGGCTACAACCTCATTTCAGGTAGCTGTAGAGAGCAATGAGGTCTGCCCTGAGCCTCCTCTTCTCCAGACTGAACACCCTCAGCATCTCCTCACAGAGCTGTGCTCCAGTCCCCTCATCAGCATTGGTGCCCTTCTCTGGACATGATGAAGCACCTGACATCCACTTCTTCCTACTCTCACTGAGGTTGGAGAGGACCTGGGCTAGGTTTGTAGGTGATCTAGAGGAGCAGATACTTAATGCCACATAGCCTGGGATCCACCAGCCTCAAAATGCCTGGTGGGGGTGGAGTGTGCAGTCCTTGCCCCAGCTTGCAAATTCAAGTACAGTCAGATGGAATTGCAGACAAGCTGCATGCCCTAATGGGGAGTGGGATAGGGCTGCTCTCTGCCTCCACTCCCAGGGAGTTAAACTGGTTAAGCCACTGATGGGGAACCAGGCTGCTAATGCAGGAAAACCAGGAGAAGGGCGGGGGGCAGAGCAAAGCATGGGAAAGCACATGGGAAATCTGGGGAGGAAAGAAAATTAAACGTGCTATAACTGCTTAGTAAACATTTTTTTTTCCCTCACCCTGGGAGAACCCTGTTTCTCTCAATGTATCATACATCATAATGGCACATGGAACAAATTAACTTGCAGCCATGACCTACATTAAGATCACCAAAAAAAAAAAAAAAAAAAAGAGACTGTTCTTGCTAAAACAAAGTTGTGAGCTGATGTTGTCAAAATACTGAGCCGTTGTTTTCTTACAGCCTGTAGGATGATCCCCTGCAGCAAAGGGCTTCAATGTATCCAACAACAGAGCATGTCTCAAGCATTTAAGCCCTCAAAGCCCTGGGAAGCATGGCTGTCCCCCAGTCCTTAGCCTCCTGGGATCTAACGGGACAAGCACAAACAAGAGCAAAAGGCAAGGAACTGCAGCAGTGGAAACGACATTGCCGAGAAACACACAGTAGGTGTGAAACATCTGCAGTCCCCAGCACAACCACATCAAACTAGGGCGAGCTGTGTGCACTTGGCACATCTGTACTAGGTTGGAAATGGCTTTAACCCTTTTGGGTTATATCTACAGTATGGGAGGGGGGCGGAATTAAAGTAGCAGAATCTCCTCTTCTGCAGAAGAGGCAAAGCAGTCTTGGTTTGTTCCAGTGGTCCAGGCACATAAATGAGCGATGCACACAAAACTTGCTGGCAGAGTGGCTGGATCCTGCTGTTGGAGGCGTATCTTTTGCAACCTAAAGATGCAACCCTACGGAGGCAGAGATGGCTTTCAACTCTAGGAGCTCATCAAGTCTAGGAGCAAGTGCAGAATCTTCTCCTTTCCTTTGCATGGTTTTGGTCTTGGCGCATTTTCAGCAGCCTGGTTCCTGCAGTCACTTACATTTCCCTGTGCCCCAAATTCAGCCTAGACCCTGTATATGGAAATTAGCCTCCTGTGAAAGGCTTCACAGCACTCTGCCATAACAAAAAGCTGCAGTCTGCTCTCCCTGTCACTCTGTTCTGGGAGGCTGTTGAAGTGGGTGTGATAACCCATAAGCAAACAACCGTTGCCAATGAACTTAAATATCAAGTCACAGTTAGGTGGCTGCAGCTGACGAGGCATAACGCAGGAAAGTATGACAAGGCTGAAGAAGAGCCACAAAATGTCATCAGATATCATCAACTGCCACCGGGCCTGGAGCTTTCCTGGGGAACTTTGCCAAAGAAGCAAGAGAGTACAAAGCCTGTGACACGGTGGCAAGTAGCCTCAGACCCAGAGCTGTTGTAGATAGATCTCTGAAGGCTGGTGAAAAGCAGCTAGCAAAAGAAAATGAAGCAGCAAGGAGAGAACTCTGGAGTCTAATGTTAGGGCATCACCAAACCTTATGCAACTCTGCAAAGATAATAGCTCTAAATTTCCTCTCACTTGCATTGGCTCATTAAGAATTTGATAGACATTACTGGTGCCACTGGAAGCCTACTCAGAGAGGTAAGTGGACTGTGGATCAGGCCCTAGGACTGGAAAATATCTTAGGTCATAAAGTACACTATTACATATTTTATAAGGGAACAGCTATCAACATTTGCTCCACCCGGAGAATGTACACAAAGCAGCTGGAAATGAGAACAGCTGTGCACATCCCAGCCTCTCCTTAGCTGCAGCTTCTTCCAGCTACTGCTCAGCTCATGTTAGAAAGACATCTCTATGGCTCCATATCTGTAGGAGAAATCTTAAAACTCTGGAAAAAATACCAATTACATTCAATGACATACGTGAAGAAAATGATTGCACCACAAATAAGATGTGCTTGACACTACTGTCAACTGTTTGAGATAACCTCTGGGCATGGATGATGTGGATGATGAGAGATGTGTTTGCAGCCATCCTTAATGAGTGCTTCTTACATCATAGCTTTGCAACCAAGATTCTTGATGGAAAGATTTTAAACTGTTCTGTAAAGACCAGATCAGAGCATTCAAAGCTTATACATAAGAGGTTTCTGTTAGGTCTTCACAGGACAACAGGGACAGAGGGTTTTAGACCTGTAGTATACTACCTGCTCATACAACCCCTTTTGATCAGCCACAAAGGTGATGAAGAAAATGGAACATCTCTCTTACAAGAAGAGACTTAGGGAGCTGGGGCTCTTTAGCTTGGACAAGAGGAGACTGAGCAGTGACCTCATCAATGAATGCAGTACTCAAAATGAGGTCTCACCAGGGCAGAGCAGAGGGGGAGGAGAAGCTCCCTTGATCTGCTGAACACATTCTTCTTAATTCACCTCAGGATCCCATTGGTCCTCTTGTCCATAAGGGCACATTATTCATGTTAAACTGGCAGATATTACCATTGGGCTTTTGTATTCATGAGTGGGCAATTGGTTGAGTTCAGCTTCTCATACAGATAAAATCAGATGGAAGAAGCATTTCACCTAAAACTTTACAACAGGAGCGTGCTTGGAGAAGAGAAAAGACTGAGAGGTGATCTCATCAATGTTTATAAATATGTAAAGAGTGAGTGCCAGGAGGACGGAGCCAGGCTCTGATCAGTGATGCCCAGTGACAAGACAAGGGGCAATGAGTGGAAGCTGAGGCATAGGAAGTTCCATTTAAACATGAGGATGATTTTTTTTCTCTGTGAGGGTGACAGAGCACTGGAACAGGCTGCCCAGGGACGTTGTGGAGTCTCCCTCTCTGGAGATACTCAAAATCCACCTGGATGCATTCCTGTGTGACCCGGTATAGATTATCCTGCTCTGTCAGGGGAGTTGGACTGGATGAGCTTTTGAGGTCCCTTCTATGATTCTATGATTCTGTGATGGATCCATTTGCAAGTTTACCACAATGTCATCTTCCATGAGGAAAGAAGAGATACATTAATCTGTAGATGAATGGATTCGTGGTGCAATCCGGACAATTTTGCACTTAATTTCTTTTCCATCCTATGTAGGAGCTGGACCCAAATGATCATCATGATTTTCCTTCTCCTTCAGTCATAGAAACCAGAAGAGGTGTTGCACTGAGCTGGCTGCTTGATCATTGGATCAAAATATCCAACAATTGATAAAGAAAGTGCTTTGCATTTGTGGCATATAACCCCACGTCCCTGGGAATGGAAGAAAGGTATTTCATTGTTATAAGGACTTCTACTCATTTTCCAAAAGACAAATTATTTTTTTAAAAAGGCAAAACAAATCAAACAAACAAAAAAAAAAAAACCAACAAACAAACAAACAAACTACAGAATGCTGTACTTTGCAGTGCCCTTGTAAAATACGATGTATTTGAGTGGAAAAGTTGCTCAGAGTTTTCTGTAACACACCAAATTAAACACGAGCTCTGTTTGGCACAGCCTCACAATGTGCCTAAGGCTGTTTCAGTACAGCTCACATGGAAGCGTCACACCATGCAAGTCTCCACTGCAACCCACGCAGAACTGAGATTGCTCCCCAGGAATGCAGTCTCATGGTCTGTGCTGGGGGAGTAATGGATGTCAGTCTGCACGGGTAATTGGGAGATTCCTGGGGTTTTAGCTCTTTGGAGCAGTGCTGACCTCAAGTTGCATATAGGACAGATTCCAGTAATTCACTGTCTTAACTATGGCTAAACTCAGAGATGAGTTTTGGAGTCTAGTGTTGCAAATGCACATACATCACAGAATCACAGAATGTCAGGGGCTGGAAGAGACCTCCAAAGCTCATCCAGTCCACCCCCTCTGATGGAGCAGGATCACCTAGAGCAGACCACACAGGAACACATCCAGGTGGGTTTTGAGTATCTCCAGAGAGGGAGACTCCACAACCTCCCTGGGCAGCCTGTTCCAGTGCTCTGTCACTCTCACAGGGAAAAAAATCCTCCTCATGTTTAAATGAAACTTCCCATGCTTCAGCTTTCACCCACTGCCCCTTGTCCTGTCTGGGCATCACTGATCAGAGCCTGGTTCCATCCTCCTGGCACTCACCCTTTACATGTTTATAAATATCGATGAGATCACCTCTCAGTTTCTTCTCTTCTCCAAGAACATATCTGTTCTAAAATTTTAGGTAAAATCCTTCTTCCATCTGATGTTATCCATACGAGAAGAAGTAGAACTCAATCAATTGCCCACTCATGAATACAAAAGCCCAACAGTACTAATATCTGCCAATTTAACACGAATAATGTGCCCTTATGGCCAAGAGGGCCAATGGGATCCTGGGGTGCATTAAGAAGAATATGTTCAGCAGATCAAGGGAGCTTTTCCTCCCCTCCCCCTCTACTCTGCCCTGGCAGGACCTGATCTTGAGTACTGCATTCAGTCTTGGGCCCCCCAGCTTAAGAGGGACAGGGATCTTGCTGGAGAAGGTCCAGCAGAGGACTATGAGGATGATTAAGGAACTGGAGCACTGCCTGATGAGGAGAGGCTGAGGGACCTGGGGCTGCTTAGTCTGGAGAAAAGAAGACTGAGAACGGATTTATCAAATGTCTGAGGTCTGGGAGTCAGGAGAGGGGGGACAGGGTCTTCTCACGTGCTCTCTGGGATACAACAAGAAGCAATGGATGGAAGCTGCAGCACAGGAGGTTCCACCTCAACACGAGGAGGAACTTCTTGACTGTAAGTGCCCCAGAGCACTGGAAAAGGCTTCCCAGAGATGTTGTGGAGTCTCCTTCTCTGGAGACCTTCAAGGCCTGTCTGGATGTGTTCCTGTGTGACCTGAGCTAGATTGTCTGGTCCTGCTGTGGCAGGGGGGTTGGTCTCAATGACCTCTTTGGGTCCCTTCCCACTCCGAACATCTTGTGATCTTATGATCACTGCCATGACACTTAGGAATTCCTGGATGACACTGCTCTCCCTCCCAGCTCTTAACAGGAAAGTTGCCCCTGAATAGAAAGGGCATAGAGAACAGCAGTGGTGTCAAGTGCCTGGGTCGCAAAGACTGAGGATGTTTGAAATTAGTTTTTCATTAAAAAGCTCACACAAGGGAAATTCCTGAGCATTGGTGCCAAGAGTCAAAAGTGGAGCTGAAGTGTGAGCCAGCTGTCCACAGGCAACTGAAAGCTGATAAAAGCTTTGAGTGATAAAGGTAATTAATTAAAATAATCAGGTGTAAATTAATGGCACCAATCGTGGTTTTATGGAAAGCAGCACTCATCGCCTGAATCTGATGCCATTCTTTGATGAGGTTGCAAGTTTGGTTGATAGAGGTAACTGCAACACACTTAAGAGTTTGGTGAGTCACAGAGCTCAGCAAAACACAACAGGCTGATTACATAAACATCAGGAAACATCTGCCGAAGAGAGACTGTTCGCAGCGCGATGTGGTTGCAGGCCAGCCACAGGCAATGGCTGCAAGCTTCAGAAGCCTGACATGCAGGAATCAACATAAGAACGAGGGTAATCTTGGAGAGCAAGGTGCAGCATTCAGCAATTTGGGGCACTTAAGCTGATTTTTAAACCAGCCAAGCCCAGAGGAGGCCAAAAAGATGCTCAGATGGGTGTAGCAGCTCTGCTATGAGGACAGGCGAGTTGGGGCTCTGCAGCCTGGAGAAGAGAAGGCTTCAAGGAGACCTTGTGGTGGCCTTCCAGTATCTGAAGGGGGCTACAGGAGGGCTTGGGAGGGACTATTCACAAATTCTTTTAAGGACAGGATGAGGAGGAATGGGTTTAAACTGGCAGAGGGGAGATGTAAACTGGATGTTAGGAGGAATTTCTTTCCAGTGAGAGGGGTGAGACACTGGCACAGGTTTCTCCCTCACTTGAAGTGTTCAAGGGTATTTTAGATGAGGCCTTGAGTGACCTGTTCTAGTGGGAGGTGTCCTCCCTGCCTCTGGTGGGGGGGTTCGAACTAGATGATCTTTGAGGTCCTTTCCAACCTAAACCATTCTATGAGTCTATGATTCTATGACCCTATGAAATGCAAAGTTTCACAGCTACCAATGAGGAACATTTGCCATACTTGCAGCAAGGGCTGGATGGAAAGCAGTGAGTTCTGGCAGAGTCAAGCAACTGACTGTGAGCCCCCATTCTAGGAAGCAAAGAAAGTAAATCAGATAAAATTGACTTTTGGATACACAAAGAGAAGAGAACTGGGAAGTAGGTTTTCACCCCTGCACACAGCCNGGTTCCATCCTCCTGGCACTCACCCTTTACATGTTTATAAATATCGATGAGATCACCTCTCAGTTTCTTCTCTTCTCCAAGAACATATCTGTTCTAAAATTTTAGGTAAAATCCTTCTTCCATCTGATGTTATCCATACGAGAAGAAGTAGAACTCAATCAATTGCCCACTCATGAATACAAAAGCCCAACAGTACTAATATCTGCCAATTTAACACGAATAATGTGCCCTTATGGCCAAGAGGGCCAATGGGATCCTGGGGTGCATTAAGAAGAATATGTTCAGCAGATCAAGGGAGCTTTTCCTCCCCTCCCCCTCTACTCTGCCCTGGCAGGACCTGATCTTGAGTACTGCATTCAGTCTTGGGCCCCCCAGCTTAAGAGGGACAGGGATCTTGCTGGAGAAGGTCCAGCAGAGGACTATGAGGATGATTAAGGAACTGGAGCACTGCCTGATGAGGAGAGGCTGAGGGACCTGGGGCTGCTTAGTCTGGAGAAAAGAAGACTGAGAACGGATTTATCAAATGTCTGAGGTCTGGGAGTCAGGAGAGGGGGGACAGGGTCTTCTCACGTGCTCTCTGGGATACAACAAGAAGCAATGGATGGAAGCTGCAGCACAGGAGGTTCCACCTCAACACGAGGAGGAACTTCTTGACTGTAAGTGCCCCAGAGCACTGGAAAAGGCTTCCCAGAGATGTTGTGGAGTCTCCTTCTCTGGAGACCTTCAAGGCCTGTCTGGATGTGTTCCTGTGTGACCTGAGCTAGATTGTCTGGTCCTGCTGTGGCAGGGGGGTTGGTCTCAATGACCTCTTTGGGTCCCTTCCAACTCCGAACATCTTGTGATCTTATGATCACTGCCATGACACTTAGGAATTCCTGGATGACACTGCTCTCCCTCCCAGCTCTTAACAGGAAAGTTGCCCCTGAATAGAAAGGGCATAGAGAACAGCAGTGGTGTCGAGTGCCTGGGTCGCAAAGACTGAGGATGTTTGAAATTAGTTTTTCGTTAAAAAGCTCACACAAGGGAAATTCCTGAGCATTGGTGCCAAGAGTCAAAAGTGGAGCTGAAGTGTGAGCCAGCTGTCCACAGGCAACTGAAAGCTGATAAAAGCTTTGAGTGATAAAGGTAATTAATTAAAATAATCAGGTGTAAATTAATGGCACCAATCGTGGTTTTATGGAAAGCAGCACTCATCGCCTGAATCTGATGCCATTCTTTGATGAGGTTGCAAGTTTGGTTGATAGAGGTAACTGCAACACACTTAAGAGTTTGGTGAGTCACAGAGCTCAGCAAAACACAACAGGCTGATTACATAAACATCAGGAAACATCTGCCGAAGAGAGACTGTTCGCAGCGCGATGTGGTTGCAGGCCAGCCACAGGCAATGGCTGCAAGCTTCAGAAGCCTGACATGCAGGAATCAACATAAGAACGAGGGTAATCTTGGAGAGCAAGGTGCAGCATTCAGCAATTTGGGGCACTTAAGCTGATTTTTAAACCAGCCAAGCCCAGAGGAGGCCAAAAAGATGCTCAGATGGGTGTAGCAGCTCTGCTATGAGGACAGGCGAGTTGGGGCTCTGCAGCCTGGAGAAGAGAAGGCTTCAAGGAGACCTTGTGGTGGCCTTCCAGTATCTGAAGGGGGCTACAGGAGGGCTTGGGAGGGACTATTCACAAATTCTTTTAAGGACAGGATGAGGAGGAATGGGTTTAAACTGGCAGAGGGGAGATGTAAACTGGATGTTAGGAGGAATTTCTTTCCAGTGAGAGGGGTGAGACACTGGCACAGGTTTCTCCCTCACTTGAAGTGTTCAAGGGTATTTTAGATGAGGCCTTGAGTGACCTGTTCTAGTGGGAGGTGTCCTCCCTGCCTCTGGTGGGGGGGTTCGAACTAGATGATCTTTGAGGTCCTTTCCAACCTAAACCATTCTATGAGTCTATGATTCTATGACCCTATGAAATGCAAAGTTTCACAGCTACCAATGAGGAACATTTGCCATACTTGCAGCAAGGGCTGGATGGAAAGCAGTGAGTTCTGGCAGAGTCAAGCAACTGACTGTGAGCCCCCATTCTAGGAAGCAAAGAAAGTAAATCAGATAAAATTGACTTTTGGATACACAAAGAGAAGAGAACTGGGAAGTAGGTTTTCACCCCTGCACACAGCCCCAGCAAAACGACCCTGGTTTAGCACTTCAGTGGTTTGTTTTTTTTTTTTTAAGGCTGCTGAAAACTGTAGGCAAGAAAGACTCTAAAATAATCTAGCAAGAGATTTTGCATGTTATTTATGGAATTCAATCAGTTTAATTAACTAACAAAACAATGGAAAGGTGACTTGATTGCAGCCTGTTTGTGCATGCAAAAGCAGAAAATGCTGGGTATGGGAGGACCCTTTCAGGTAAAGGAGCAAAGCATCACAAGAAGCAAGGTCTGAGATGTGAAGCAAAACGATTTTAAGTGAGCAATTAAGAACACGTTTTAGCAGGGAAGGTTATAAATGGCTTGTAGGAAATATTGGGAATGTGATGGGTTCTGCAGTTCTCAGCATACACAAGTCAGAACTAGATGCTAGTTGCTTTTCTGGGTGAAAACAAAGCCACCCAAATTCTAAGTTTTCAGGCTAAATGTAGGGGTAACTGGCCCTCATCAAACAAAACGTCAAAGTAAAGGATCTAATGGCCCTTTCTGGCCTCAAGCCAAATGAATCTCTGAAGGAGCAGAGGCTGCTTCTCCTTTAAAAAACTGCCTGATGACTTCTGGTTTTCGGCCAGTTGAAAACATGCCTTAAATTTTTCAGAGTTTCAGCTCATTTTCCCATTCTGCCTTGAGTATTTCAAGCGGATCAGTGTAAATATTGACTAAATATATTTCCCACCAAAAAGAAGATTGCTCAGTCAATAATTTCCATTGGCATTTGTGTATTTTATAACTTTATGCCTGCCTTTACGAAGGACTGGAACCCTCTCAGTGTTTCCTGGTGCAAGCATTTTGTCACTGAAATTGTCCATAAAATTTTGGTCCATGTTTTTTCCCTTACCTGTATTTAATACTTTGCAGGCAAGCAGTGAAGTGAATGGTCTTGACTCAGGAAGTAGTTCTTTGTCCCTATCTTTGCAACCAGAAAGAGTTACATCAGTTCCAGCTGCTAAAGGTTTGCATTTCTGTAGGGTGTGATGGGATGATCTCAACATGGAGCAGTTTCTCACTGCAGGAGTGTATGTGGTGTCATTATTTTTGCATGCCTTCCTTGTTGTATCATCCATTACCTTCACAGACATCTATGTGAATTTTGTGCACATCTTGGAGCCAAAGTGCATAAAAAGGAAATGGAGATATTGAATCGACCTAACGAGTTAGGACACCCCCCCCCCAGGACCAGATTTTCTCAGCATTGCTAATTGTACATCCATATGGTTTAGTTAAGGATGTGGCAGTGTTAGGCTAATGATGGACAATCCATTCCAGAGTCTTGCCACCCTTGTAGTGAACAATTTCTTCCTAAGATCTAATATAAACCTATTCTCCTTCAATTTAAATCCATTTCTCCTTGTCCTATCGGTGGGCACTGTTGCAAAAAGTCCCTCTTCAGCCTTTCTGTAGGATGCCTTCAGGTATTGGAAGGTAGTTATAAGGTGCCCCCAGAATCTTCTCTTCTCCAGGCTGAACAATTCCAGTTCCCTCAGACTATCTTCATAGCAGAAGTGTTCTCTGTGGCCCTCCTCTAGACTTGTTATGCCCCTGGACTCAGGGCTGGTTAGACCACAGCTTGAGTACTGTGTCCAGATCTGAGCCTCTCCATTTAAGAAAGACGTTGAGGTGCTGGAACATGTCCAGAGAAGGGCACCAAAGCTGATGAGGCTGCTGGGACACAGCCCTGTGAGGAGAGGCTGAGGGAGCTGGGGGTGTGCAGCCTGGACAAGAGAAGGCTCAGAGGAGACCTCATTGCTCTCTACAACTACCTGAAAGGAGGCTGTAGCCAGGTGGGGTTGGTCTCTCCTGCCAGGCACCCAGTGACAGAACAAGAGGACACAGCCTCAAGCTGTGCCAGGGCAGGTTCAGGCTGGATGTTAGGAAGAAGTTCTTCACAGCAAGAGTGATTGGCATTGGAATGGGCTGCCCAGGGAGGTGGTGGAGTCCTCATCTGTGGAGGTGTTTAAAAGGAGGCTGGATGAGGCACCTAGTGCCATGGCTTAGTTAATTAGAAGGTGCTGGGTAATAGGTTAGACTCAATGATCTTGAAGGTCATTTCCAACCTGATTGATTCTGCGATTCTGTTCCAACAGATCTATCCCACTTACGGTGGAGACACCAGAACCTGACACAGCATTCAAGATCCAAGTGGTCTGAACCACTTGACATAGCTCACACCCACTTAGCAAAAACCTAAAGCAGCAGCATCCATTCGTCTCACCAGCAAGGCTGCTATGTTTTTTTAGTGATGGTGCCAAGTACAAGTTGGGTTACCTCACTGGGGAATTCCAATTCGGGAAAACAAAGACTCAGGCAGCATTTGCTACCCAAAAGCTCACACTCTGCTGCGACCTACAGGCCACAGTCGGTATCTGTCTGCCAAAAAAATATTGCTTATTTATTTATTTATTTATGGTAAGAGATTTTTCACTCGAGTTTCCTCTCAGTGCTCTGCTGCTCGTATTGGACTTATTCCCAAATTGTCCAACAGCCATGAAAGGAGAGCTCAGTGCACTCCGATTCCAAAACGCTTCCTTAACAAGTCTTGTCCTCCATCCACCTCCCACCCATGCTGGGCATTTACCCCCTTTGTCTTTCTAGCACTGCACCCACAAATTTATATAAAAATAAAAATAAATTTATCCTGCATTTTGCCTTAAGATATATTTGAAGCAAGAACACAGCTTCTGCAGTCAGGGCCAGGCATTTCCCACCAGCCTTCCTCCAAATGAACCAAAAGACTCAGGAAGCAGAATTATGTCACTTCAGAGTCACCTTGACCACCCATACTAGATTTCCCCCATCTCCCAGCTTGGAGAAGGTAATCTTTCAGATATTCAAGTCTGTACCTCAACTTCTTTACTATAGACATGTGAAGAAGCACTTGGAAACATCTACTCTTCCACCCACGAGGAGCTCAGAGCCCCTTGTTTCTGCTGATGACAGCCAAAACTCATTCAACATTCTTGGTCAAAGCATCAGTTGTAAATAGAGGAAAACTCAGTTTGGGACTCTGAAGAGCAAGCCACAGGCTCTGCTGGGCTGTGCCTGGCTCACCATCTTCTTTTCGCAGCGTTCCCATATGGGGATTGCAACCATCAAATTACAAAGTAAAAACCAGGGTGGCCAATTGCACTCCACAAATAATAAATAATCAAATCACCTAGAAGATGGCACAGGTAGGATATGGAAGCTGTGCTTTCCCAGCCTTTCAACACTTGTTTGCCACTCCTGTATCCTTTGTCCTTCTGAACATCTCCCCTTTGTACTTGCACACTTGGTGTGCTGTCAATGATTTGCCCGAATCCTGCATTTCCAAATAGCTACAGGGCCCAGCACCTAACGGTAAGCTCAGAACCCAGAAGCACTTTGTAAATCATTCACAGATCAAGCAGAGCACAGAGCTCTGGAAAGTACTATCTGAACAGCTATATAATATACTTAACAATATTACAATAGAATTTTGATAATGGGAAATCAGTAGGGCCTGACAGACTAAGTATAACTCTGCAGTCACAAACATGAGTTTAAGTAACTTCAGAAATATTCCCCAGAGTGGAGGAAGAAGAAAATTTCCTTGACTGAGGAAAGAAAACAACAATTTCCTGCACTGTGCCCATGTGGAGCTTTCACCTCCCTGCTGCCACGCCGCTCTCCTGATAAGAAGCTGTTTCATCTCCCTGACCCAGGGAACACTGATTCTGCTGATTCTCCCAAAGAAGTCAAGACATGCAACATGCCTTCATCTGAGACGTGTTTGGAGAGCTGAATGAAGCAGCATGACAGGACGTGCACCCGAGATGCAGCCAGCCATGAGTCAGCCTCCTCCGGCCATATATGAAAGCTGTTGCAAAACTCCCTTCCACTTATTCCATCTGATTCTCTCCCCGGGTTAATTTTGCAACAGCATCGTTTTAAAAGCAGGATTATGCTCTCTGAAGGAGGTGCAGGATCTCTCAGGGAGTCTTGGCAAAGTGTTGCCATCGCACATGATTTTTATCTCCAGTCTTATGATTTTTGAACCTTCTTCAGCTGTGTCTGCCAGGAGCATGCAATGACATGAGAAACTTAGCCAGCTCCTCTCTTATTTTGTATTAATAACAATTTTCTAGACTTGGTGATCGCACTCTAAAGACCTAGAAATCAGAAGACAAAGGAAAAAAAGGAGCCAATTTAGTTCTTTCAGGGGTGATTTTTAAGATTACTGTGTACTTCATCAAAACCCGGCTCAAGACATTTTTCCATTGAAGCTGGCAGCACTGTTTGCTTTTCATCCTAACTACACTGCCCCTTAATACCATCCTAAATTAGCTGCCTGGCTTATTAAAGAACTGGAGAATGAAAAGTCTCTGTATCTGCAGGCAGAACAGCAACCTGAGTCATTTATAAAGGGCTTGTTTGTACTGGATGAGGAATGAGGCCTTTGGGATGGTGGGGATGAGAAGGGAAGGAGTTAGTTCCTAGCTGGATAAGTAGAGAAGAAAAAGAGAAGTTTACCCTCCCTCAGGGAAATGCCCCTTCAGAGAGCCCTCCAGAGTCTGGACAGCCTCTTTGGCTACTTTCTCCAGGATGAGGCAAGATGGGCTGTCAAGAAGCAAAGTCACCTGCAAAGCAGGTCACCATACACATGGCTGAGCCTGTTTTTCCTCTTTTATTTCCTACAGGATTGCAACTAGAACTAGCCCAGAAGCAAGGAAATACCGTTCCTGGGGCAAACAGGAGTCCATATCTAAGCAGCTTTGAACCCTGAGGGGCAAATAATACATATACTTGCAGTTCCCAAGCATCCAGGTCGGGTTTCAGCTTTGGCTTTCCAAGTGCCAGGGGCCATGCACATGGTGGGTGCATCCACAGTGTCACTGCTCTTCAAAACTAAAGGCTTGCAAATGGATGGGAAGCTCTAATACTCTTCTCAGGCAATGAGGAAAGGTTTTGCTGAAGTCTTTTGTGGCCAAACCATGCCACTGACAAGGCAAAAAATCTTTATGCTGTTACGCTAAGCTCCCATAAAGGGGAGCTTTGTTAGGGACAAGCAGTTTTGACCCTGAGGAGGCATGTAACCACCAGAGCTGCTGGTTTTTTTTAAGCATAGGCAGGAGGTCATGCACAAGTTGCCTTTTCCTCTCTAAGAAAAGCTGCTTTGACACCAGTTAGGCAATGGGGATCTTGGCTCATAAAGGAAGTGCCTCTGTGGCTGAGTATTCTGTGGGTGTATGCTCCCTTGCTGAGCTGTAGCACAGTCACTAGCTGGTGGCCACAACATGAGTCCTGTTATACTTGGCATATTTCTGAAAGTGTTGCCTACTGAAAGCATTTAATTAGCTGATAATTTTAACCTTCAGAACAAACAAAGCAAAACAAAAAACAACTGTTTAGCTCTGATGACTTTGGAGAAAACCTGAAAAACTCAACCTGGCCATCCTCTCTAGGCACCAAAGGCAAGAGGAAAGGTTGCCAGACTGTAATTTGCTTTCAGATACCGTGGCTGTAAAGTCAGCCTCCTATCTTTATAGGACCTGATGTAATTTTTGCATGGGAAGAGGAATTAACAGCTTATCTGGGCATTATCTTTGAGAGAAAAATCATTTAGCAGATATTAGCCATCTCTGGGTAGTAATGGGCCAGTGAAGAAAAATGTGTTTTGCTTAAGTGTTCATTAGCATTGTAAGTTTCACTTGCTTTAAAACAACTTGCATATTAAGTAGCAATAATGTAAGCCTCATTAGGGACTGCCCATATGTCTGGCAGTGAAAGGATACAGAGCTTTGGTACTGTTGAAAAAAATTAAATCTTGCAGCAGGAAGCTCTTCCCAACCTTTTCCACTGGCAATCCCCCCCTGCCAAGCTCCTTATGCAAGCAGAGGCTCCCACTTCAGCTACTGGGCTGACCTGCAGTCGTTCCTCCTCTCCTGTGTGCATAACTGCTAGCATCTCTTCTCATATGTCAAGTGGTATATTACTCCGTAAGTGCAAAATAGATTTCTGGTATGTCCAATACTAGATTGAACTACCAGCAAAATAAAGTGATATTCAAGGAAGAGTAGGGAGGGAGTAAATGTATTAAAGTGCAGAACTAAAGAGGCATTCATGCCAGTACAGATGGAGAATTATGCTCCACTGTACTGCGCTTTGCCCCAGAAAGGTGGAGGAAGACTCAGAGAGCTCAACTTTATATCTTGATGCTGTCGCTGGTGTCAGTGGGAGAAGGGTTTTGACAAACTGAGTATGGAACTTTGTGTATAAAGATGAGATTCCTAAGTACAGTGAATATTCTGGGAATGCTTGCCCAGGAAGGTGGTGAAGTCACTGTCCCTGGAGGTGTTCAAGAAAAGACTGGATGGAGCACTTAGTGCCATTGGATAGGGCTGGGTGCTAGGTTGGACTGGATGATCTTGGAGGTCTCTTCCAACCTGGCTTATTGTATTGTATTGTATTGTATTCCTATTCTATA
>VWZI01001250.1:95402-132841 GCA_013396835.1 Psilopogon haemacephalus
ATCCTATCCTATCCTATCCCATCCTATCTTATCCTATTTTACTCCGATTGAAAAAGAAAAAAAAAAGGGGGGTATTAATAGCCAGACTCAACAAAGAGCAGAAGAATTCCACCCCAAACTGTAAGATGTGCTGTATTTTCCCTGTCTCTAAGCAATGGATGCTGGTATTTCCTGCAACTCATAATGCAAAATAATTTTCATTTCTTCCAAGCATGCATTTTTATGAGGGCAGAGGAATAAAAATCCTGACCTTGAAACACAGTCATGCTAAACAGTAATAAACTACAAAATATGCACAATCCAGTTTATCATTATGCCTCAGTTAGATGAGATTAGCTAATCATGCAGCTTATTTTCAAGCATCTATATGCTGCTGTCGCTTGTTTGCAGTTCTGGCAAACAAACCTCAAAAGGATTAAAAACATGATTAAGGATTTATTTGCACTTTCTTTAAATATCAGCAGCATTCTATTATGAAAGAGGCTTTTAATCACCTCCCCGACTCTGTCTTTCTAATGCTGCCCATCAATTCTGAGCACTGCCTTATGTTTTCGACCAAGTATTGCTGGTTTGCTGTGAGAACCTACGGAGCCTGATCTCACCTTCATTAGAGACAAGAATCAATGCTTCTTACAGACATCTGGGCATTCAACCAGCTCCCATCGCTATCTTTTCAATCGCTAACAATTAGACAAGAGCAACAGAGAACTTGCAGCTTCATCTCACAATCTGAAGTCCTGCTAAATCTTTAATTTTAAAGCCAGTCTTTGGAAAGGCAGAGGTGATTGCGCTCTCTTGGAGAAAGTGCAGACCTGCTCTGGTGTGGCCTTTTGGTGGTAGCTCTGAAATCAGGGTACAGAGGAAATATTTTTATCCCTGAAGTTTGGCTGGGCAAACTAAGCTTGAAGTCACACAGCATGCCTGAGCAGATCCATCAGGGTTACCACCGGTAGATGTGGGAATCCTGCTCCCTTTGCACCACTTCTCCTTCCTCCCCTCACCTCTGCTGCTGCCTACGCAGCTCCTGCTACCCTTTGCACAGCCTGTGCCTCATGAGACATCCCCTCGAGCCAGTCCAACCTACTAATCCATCAGAAACCATCCACATTCTCCACCCACTTAGCAAGTTTGCAGCAGTAACCCCAAAGCCACGCTTTTGCACCTCCAAAGCCAACTTATTGGAGAGGACTGTCATGATATTTTCACAACATTATATAAAATCATCAACATTGAGCCTGATATTGCCCCTATTCATACAAGCCAAGAGGAACCTCACCAGCACATTAAAAAACCCTATGTAAGGAGACTCATGGCTTCAAGATCCCTGGGTACCTCAAATTGCTTCTGCCTGTCTGGGTTGCACATATGCTGCCCACTCAGCACCTTGGATGCTGTCTCTGAGAGGGAAGAGGGGAAAAAAAAATTAAAATCAAAGGCTAAGAACAAAGAAGGTCATTCAGCAGCTGTTTCAATCCTATCTTTATTTCAGCCATAGCCCCCAAGAGCTAAGAGCAGGAAAGACTTATTAGATCATCCTAGTCAACTGCCTGCCAAGGCAGGAACACACTCTGTAGTATTTTCTTGAGGGCTTTTATCCAGCTTATATTTAAATGATTCAAGTAATGGGGATTCCATCATTGACCAGGCTGTTTTTTGGGAAACCACGCTGCCAGCAGGCTTACATCTCCTTCTGCTCATTTCCATGCCATTCCTACTTGTCGTGCCTCCTTCTACCAACCAACACAACTTCCCCTGTATTTTTGGAGCAGCCTCCCTGTCCCTGCCATATGCTACACTGGTGACAGGATGGAGGGAGGGGAAAGGACTCTTGCAGAACTCAGCTTTGTGCACAAACTTATCTCTAAGACCTCAGGAAAATTTGTTCCCCACTCGCTGGCACAAAACGTAGCAGCCTTGGGAATATCCCTGAGAGGTCTGAAGCACAAATTGGTGATCTTAACAAAGTAGATACCCTTCCCTGTTGGGTGTCTGCAGTGTCACCGCTGACAGCTGAATTATACCCCTCCCTTGAGCTTTTACTGAAGTCATTCAGGCTTCTTTTGTGCATCCCTCCATTTACAAGCCTCCCGCCCTAACTGACACACTTCCAATCTGGCCGAGGGAGCCTTTGTTCCCCTGTCCCACTCCAGAGAAACGAGGCCCTTTGCAAATTGCAGACCATCCTTTCAATTATATTTCTATAGTAATGCTGGCACATTAGTTCCACTTATCCTTGGTTAATAGTTCAGCTTATATTCAAACAGCCATTAACATAAAATCAACACAGCAATTTTGTATGAATTCTCATATCATTAATCCATTTAAAGTGGATACACAGTTCACACTCCAAATTCGCTTAATTATTGACTTAATAACATTTAAAGAGGCCATGGTCTTTTGCTCCATTAGAATGCAACCTTATCCTTTATTTTCTTTTTTCCCCTCTCCCTACTGTTACAGGTTTTCTGCAGAAGTTAATTTTGCAAGGTTTGGGTAGTGCTTGGAGGTGTCACCTTTGTTAGAAACCTTGCGCTAATTGTCGGTTCAGTCTCCTCAGGAATGACCTCACAGAGCTCATTGCCTGGTTGGCTCACCCAGTTTGAGGAAAGAAGGGAAATGTCCATGATGGACATTACATAAAGTGAACCCTGTTTGCCCAAGCCCCTGTGTAGGAGGTAGCCCAGAGCATTCCAGCCAGGAACACCCTGGGGGTCTCCTTTCAGACTCCTCCATTACCATGGACTGCAGGGAGTCCTTTTGCTGTTCCACCCTGGTTGTAGCCACAAGCCCTGCCAAGGAAAAGGAGATAATTACATCTTCCTTTGTGTCTGATATAATTAGCTTCTCAGCTCTGGCATGGGCAGTGGATACATCATGATCATTTCTAAAAGCTACACACAAAATTAATATTTTCATCAAAACTGTCTATGGAGAATCTTGGTTCCCTCTCTAATCTGATTTTTTTTTTTTTTCTCACTCCTTCCCCATCTCCCACTCCTTTCTCTCACTATTGTCATCCATGGTGAATGATGTTGTTTGCACTTCAGCTGCTATTAGAGGGCAAAAGCAAGCAGCAAGCATTTCACTCTGAAAAATGTCAAGTTAGGACTTGTCTGAATCCTCACATAATTTGTGCCACTGTTGGAGGCCCTTTCTGAAGTCTTCTCTTCATCCAGTGGCTCCAATGAGATTTGGGAACATGAACAAAGATCTGGGGAGGATCAGAAAAGCATCTGATAGCTGTGGGGAAATGTGGATGGCTGCCATAGACCATTGTCCCTTCCAGGGCCCTGTGTGGTTGGAGTGCTTCACTGAGGGCATCTGGTAACAACCAAGGAGGGTGCTCAGCACCACACGGTGCTCTAGACTGGATTCCACCTTGCTGTTGTGCAAGGCTGAGACTCAATCAAGAGGTAAATCCAAGCTGGATGTGCTGTTTGCTAAAAGTCCTCAAAACCCACTTTGAGCCATCCTGTGATTGTGGTAGCTCATTTTGTTGCCTTGACACCACTTCTGCTTGCCCTGGTTACACCGCAAGCTGCGTGTCACAGAAAGACCTCCAGACATATCCATGCTAAACACACTTTGCTCTTCTCCAAAGATACCAGGGCACACCAGGCACCCCCACTGCCCATAGTACACTGACAGCACTCTATTGGCATAAAAACCTCTCTGTAATAGACACCAGTGGAGAATAATTGCATTAGGCTTTCTGCTGGAGAAGGGTCATTGGGAGCCTAGGAGGCTCCTCTGCTTTTCCCTGCCTTCCACACAGAAGTGAATGCTTGGAGGAGCACATCAATGGAAAGAAGCCAGGTTTTATTTAATGCACTCCTTCCAGACATCAGCAAAAGCAGAATCAGATGCACAGTGCTGCAGGTTATAAGCACAGGTTTTAATTTGGATGTCGTAGTAAAGAGCAGAACATCCCAGGAAAGGCAATAACCGTAGTGTGTGGTTTCTTCTTCTCACTTGGGCCTGAGGCTGTTTCCCATATCTTCACCGCACTTAACAGCATTCCCTCTTAATTCAAGCACCTGGGAATTCCCAGGTACTGCTTGCTTGGGACTGCCTGGAACAGAATAGGTAGGTGCTCGATAAAAATAGCTGCAGCTCTACTCTGGTTTCCTTGCTTGCTTGGTTATCACTGAAAGCAAATGCTGTGTCCTGTTTGAAATTCAGGACTTATCTGCACCAGTAAAAACAGTCCCTTTGTTTTGTTTTGTTTTGTTTAATGTCTGCTGATGCATCTACTTATTTTATAAGGTAAAAGGCTTTTTGTTATAAAACACGATTAAAAAAAAAAAAAAAAGGATTCATAAAACTGCCCAACCTGCTCTGTGGCATTTCACAAATATTGGCAAATGGGGCCACATCCTTGGAGGTGTTTAAGGCCAGGCTGGATGAGGCTCTGTCCAGCCTGACCTAGGGTAGGGTGTGCCTGCCCATGGCAGGGGGGGTTGGAACTAGACAATCCTTGTGGTCCCTTCCAACCCTGACTGATTCTACGATACTATGATTCTAAATATCTCCATGTTCTTCCCAAATTTGCCACAGATTTTCTAAACTTTCTGCTTAGAAAACACAACCTTTCGAGAGCAGCCTCTCTAAGCAAGGTCCACAGCTTTTTTTCAGGCATTACACAGATCCGAGCTCTTTCAGCAGGCACTTACTTGTCCTCTGGGACCATGGCCCCTCCTGCAGTGGCTGGGGAGATGAAGCACCTGAGCACTTGCTTGTCCCCTCCTGCACCTGCAGTAGCCATTGCAACACTTGGCAATTTGAAGGGTATGACAGGACAGGAGAAAGTTACTGACTGCTCCTAAACAGCTGGCCTTTGCACATCAGGATAGCCTTTATAGCTCCCAAGCAGCACACAGCATGCAGCCCCCAGGGCACTGTGACTACAGCAAGGGCTGGACCTCGTGGTGGCCTTAGGGCTCATCCCTTCTTTCCCCTCTCCCTACTCTTACAGGTTTTCTGCGGAAATTAATTTTGCAAGGTTTGGGTAATGCTGGGAGGTGTCAACTTTTTGAGAAACCCTCAGCTAATTGCAGGTTCAGCCTCCTCAGGAAAGACCTTACAGAGCTCATTGCCTGGTTGCCTCACCCAATTTGGGGAAAGAAGGGAAATGTCCATGATGGACATTACATAAAGTGAACCCTGTTTGCCCAAGCCCCTGTGCAGGAGGTAGTCCAGAGCATCCCAGCTAGGAGCAACCTGGGGTTCTCCTTTCAGACTCCTCCATTACCATGGACTGCAGGATGCCCTTATGCTGGTGGCAGCCACAAGCCCTGCCAAGGAAGTTAAGATAATTACATCTTCCTTTGTATCCTGCCCTATGGAGGAGCCAAGAACACTGCAGGCTCTGTATCTAAAACTGCTTCTTCCTACCTAACATTTTCAAGAGGAAAAACAAACAATCAATCCCCCCCCAACAAACAAAAAAATCCAGAAAACAACCCAAAAAACCCACACAACAAAACCAAAACAGCAACTAAATAAACAAGCAAACAAAAAAACCCAACCAACCAAAAAAAAAAAAAAAAAGTGCAAATTGAAGCTGTTTGGGCACAGCAGAGGAGCAGGTCAGGGTGCAGAGCACACCCTCAGCCTGCCCAAGAAATCTGCATCAGACAGATCCCCCGCACCGCGGCTCAGCCAGCCTGTCCCCCGAGCTGCGGGTCGCTGCCTGCGCTGCTGGCACACACAAGCTTCCCGGGCAGGCAGCCCTGCCAGCACTAATGGTCTCCCTGCGCTGCTGCTCATCCTCGAACGCCCAGCCTGGGACATGTCTGGACAAACAGGGCTGCTGAGCTTTAGCCTCGAGCCAGCACGGACTCAGCAGCAGGAGTGGAAAAGTACTTTGTTCCCCCACGGATCCATTCACTCCCACCAGCTGCTCTCCTACCTCCCCGTTCCCCTTCCATACTGTACGTGAGTGAATATAACCTAACTTGGAGGTCTGCCCCTGCATTGATGGCTCTCATCAGGCTTCCCGTTGGGCCCCTTGCCATCCTCATAAATAAAGACTGAAATTGTGGTTGCTGTTCCCAGAATAGAACATGTCATAATGAAATCTGGAACAACAGACTTAAATGTTTTATCCATCTCACTGTGCCCAGTTATTTGCTGTTGTCCCAGTTTGGGCCACGAGCGTATCATGGTACTGGAGGACAGAAATGAGTCTTATCCCTTTCCAGGAGTAAGAGTGAGGATACTGCACACTGATTGGGAGTTTAGAGAGAAATTCTAGGATCCCTCAAACTACCACAGCTGTGGAGAAATACCGTTGAAGTGGATAATTAAAGGTTAAGAGATCCCAAATTTAGCACATGCACCTTTTCATGAAGACACTGAAAGAAAGGAACTGAGTCACTATTGGGCTCCTCTGAAGTATCCACCAGCAACACACATCTGGAGGGATGTACCTGTAGATGCCCCAACCACAGCCATCTCCTGTACACAATTTTCCCCTTACAAGGTGCTGCCTGATGAGGAGAGGCTGAGGGACCTGAGGCTTTTTAGTCTGGAGAAAAGAAGACTGAGAGGGGATTTAATAAATGTTTATGTGAGGGTTGGGTGTCAGGAACAGGGGGACAGGCTCTGCTCACTTGTTCCTTGGGATAGGACCAGGAGCAATGGATGGAAGCTGCAGCACAGGAGGTTGCACCTCAACACAAGGGAGAGCTTCTTGACTGTAAAGGTTCCAAAGCTCTGGAACAGGCTCCCCAGAGAGGTTGTGGAGTCTCCTTCTCTGGAGCCTTTCAAGGCCTGTCTGGATGTGTTCCTGGGTGACCTGAGCTATGGTCTTGCTCTGGCAGGGGTGTTGGACTCGATGACCTCTTTGGGTCCCTTCCAACCCCTGACATCCTGTGATCCTGTGATCAAGATGCTCAGAAATACCAGGTCTAGAAAAAGGCTACTTTCTGTCTGTCTTCATTTCCGTTAGCTTTGGTGGGAAGAAGATTCAAAATCTAGATGTAAGCCTAGAGATCACAAGAAGGTCCAGTAATGCAGAGTTGTAAATTAAGGAACAAGTGCCAAGAACTCTTTTTATCAGTGGAAGGCAGAAGTGAGGCACCCCTGATGGTGTTTGCACGTAGCAGGCATTACAAGGAGGACATCACACCACAATCTGCTTTGTCTCTCTCGCACAAGCAGAACAAAGAAGAGCAATACTTCATTTCATTTCCATGTTTGCATGAAGACAACATAATCCTGATTACTGCATCTGCTTCTTGGAAGGTAGGGCACATTTACGCTCACAGCTTTACTACGGATGAAAGAGGAAAATGAGGAAACTTTTTCATACCAATCTACAAAACAGATTAGGATTTTATCCAGTGGATGGTTTAGGCAGATGGGCTTTTCTTAATGCCTTGGATTTCCCCTTTTCTCACTTTTTGCTGTTAAGACAAAGAGGTCAGGCCAACTATTGAGTCTTTTTCTATCTGTGCTGAGTGATGCCCACTCCCCAGAAAAATAAGCACACACACAAAACTCCATTTTCTTCCCAGAACTGAGAATTCACCTTTCTTTTTATAGAATCAAGCCTCCCTGGTATTTCTGCTCCACCTGAAATCTTTAGATCCTCTCATAATTTTCATCTAGAGCTCCGTGATCCACATAGTCTTGATCATTTCCTCGCAGGTAAATGAGGTGCAGAAAGACTGAAGCACCTGAATATAACCTAAGAAAGTCTGTGTTAATGAAAGAACTAAAAAACCATATCCACTAAACCCTTGATGGTGCTCATACCACAGGAATTTTACCTCTAAGGGCATTTTATTGCAGCCCTGGGTTACAACTGGACAGCTTGCTTCACGTGGGATGTATCCAGATGAATTCCTCTTCTGCATCAGAGCAAAACACCGAGATTTTATAAAAAACAACATTTCAAAATGCCTTGCAATAGAAATTTTGCAGGAAATACTTGGTTTGGATTTATCAAAACATTTGGCTTCTGCATGAATTACTTATTTTTATTCTCGACAGTTTCTATGACAGTAGGAAAAACATCATTTGAAATTCCCCAAGGGGGAAATGAAGGTTCTTGTTCGACCACTTCAGACATGGACCATCTTGATTCTGCAGTAATTTTCTTGTCCTTTTTTTTTTCCCCCCTTCCCTCTACAACAACAACAACAAGAAAATGACTAAACATGATTTTACAAACAATTTTGATTCTGGTGGAATTCAGTTCCTGATAGAAAGATACTCAATGAACATTCCTATGAACAGACCTAGCTTGTTGTCTGAGGTAGCAATCCACTGAATGTCAGCAGCTGAACAAGCAGATTTTGCTCTGCATTCTTTGCTTAAAGATGTGGATGTACTGCCCAAGCACAGAGATGCTGCAGCACTCTCCCAAATCTTTCTTTACCATTCTCCTTCCTTTGCTCCATCAACACATTTTTTTGTCTGCAGCAGAGTGGGATGTAAGGCTTGCGTTTGTCAAGCTGCTGTTCACAGCAGGATCCTAGAAGCACTGAGGTTCTCAGACTGTGAACAAGGCTTTCAAACAAGAGGTATCTGCTGTGACATGAAGTAGATAGAATCAGGAAGGGACCACAAGGATCATCTAGTTTCAACGCCCCTGCCATGCCCAGGGACACCTTACACTAGATCGTGCTGTCCAGAGCCTCACCCAGCCTGGCCTTGAACACCTCTAGGAATGAGGCTTCTACCACATCTGTGGGCAACCCGTTCCAGAGTCTCATCACATTCATGCTGAAGAACTATCTTACTCTATGGAAGATATAATATATGTTTCCCTGGTTTGGGTTCTGAACTGAACCAGACTTTCCTATGAGCAGGCTGCCATAGAACTGCTTACCCTGAACACCAGATCAGAAACAAAAATGCCATCATTACAGTTCTGGTCATCCAGCAATCACAGGCTGACTGCTTGTTTTACACAACTGCTTTTGCTGTGCTTACTGGATCAGGGTAAAGTTCCTCCTACATTACTCAGAAGCCAAAGATGTTTGGCAGCTTTCTGCCCTCAGAGTATCATCATGCAAGGTAAAAACAGATGGAAAAAGAGTGCCAATGTAAAAGATAAAAATTATATATGAAGAGCTAATAAAATATAATAGTGTGTAGAATTGTTTCCTTCTTCTTACTTAAAGATTACACAATGATTATTTCCTTTCCTGGTCCAATCTGTTTTAGCAGATATCACAGGTCCACCTCAGCAGGTTGCACCAACCCATCCCGGAGTGATTCTTCCAAGATCCCTGCATCAACCAGTCCTCCCCAGGCAAAACTGGAAGCTTTACTCCTTGGGGGCTCAAAAGAAACTGCACTCAGGACCAGAAGCATTCACCTCTTGGAGCTAGCAAGTGGAAGAGGTTGGCATGAAAACTTCTGTTTGTGCAGGTGAAAAAGAGAAAAAAACAAAAAAGCCTTGTTCTGAGAAGCCACCCATGTGTCTTCAGCTGCATCCCGGACAACTTTACACTTGCATTTAAGTCAGCACCCTTGGAACAGGGTGGAGCCCAGGCTTGAATGCCAACAGTCATGTGAAAACATCTTTCTCTCAGAGCCAAATTTTCTTATTTGATATGGCCAGAAAGATGGGAAATGCTCTGATGAGACCTCTGAGGGATGTTTACTGTAAGGCATCCCTTAAGCCTTTTCTCACACAACAGCTATGCACTGCTCACAACACTCCTTGTCGAGTGTAGATATCTTTACAACAGCAGAAGATGCCTGTCCCAGAGCAGCCTAGGACTGGCTTGCATTAGGGAGGTCACTCTGGTACAACTTGACCACACAACCCCCCCAAGGAAAATACAGCTCACACCCACAAAGAATTCATTTGTCAGGACAGCTTCAGTTGGTTCTCTGAACAAGGGAGCTATTAGAGCAAAAGGATGTCGTTGTTGTTGTATTAAGTGCATCTCCATTAAGGCTTTTCTCCAAAATTAAAATGAATATAGAAAAAAAAGATCATATTCCTATGAAGCAGTAAATCCAGGTCCAGAATTGGAGAAAAGCTTGTTGTGAGATATTTATAATCCTGATTGCTTTTCTCTTCATTGAAAGATATTGTGGGTGGATGTTGGTAGGAAAGGGTTGTGCAGAGGTCACAAAAAGGTAGTAGAAACTGGCTGTTTAGAATTGGAGATGAAAAGTCCTCTTTAAGGACAGTAAAATTTTCCCTATGCAACTAAGAAAGGTGACTGGTAAATATTAAATTACTCCTGGTATTAATGTATTATTCATAATGCACAAACGCAGATTTGAAACAGAAAGTTGAGGCAATTTTTTTAAGCACTAGTGACAAAATGCTCTAAACTCTGCATTAGCTGCAACCAATACAGTGCCTTTGATTCCACTAATCAATCTTAATTGATTAAATGAATTCATGTCGTCTTTGTGGTGAAGCGTGGCCAGCAGGGCAAGGAAGGGGATTCTGCTCCTTTTCTCTGCTCTCCTGAGACCCCACCTGGAGTACTGTGTGCAGTTCTGAAGCCCCCAGCATGAGAAG
Source organism: Psilopogon haemacephalus (assembly GCA_013396835.1). Classification (NCBI taxonomy): domain Eukaryota; kingdom Metazoa; phylum Chordata; class Aves; order Piciformes; family Megalaimidae; genus Psilopogon; species Psilopogon haemacephalus. Next base: position 105,901 of record VWZI01001250.1, read on the forward strand.
GACATGGAACTGCTGGAGCCAGTCCAGAGGAGGCCTCCAAGATGCTCAGAGGGCTGCAGCACCTCTGCTATGAGGACAGGCTATGAGAGATGAGGCTCTGCAGCCTGAAGAAGAGAAGGCTTCAAGGAGACCTTGGAGTAGCCTTCCAGTATCTAAAGGGGGCTACAGGAGGGCTGGGGAGAGACTATTTACAAGGTCCTGTAATGACAGGATGAGGAGTAATGGGTTTAAACTGGCAGAGGAAAAATTTAAACTGGATGTTAGGAAGAAATTCTATCGAGTGAGGGTGGTGAGATGCTGGCAGAAGTTGCCCAGGGAGGTTGTGGTTGCTCCCTCCCTGGAGGTGTTCAAGGCCAGGTTAGATGAGACCTTGAGCAACTTGTTCTAGTGGTCTAGTGGTCACCTATTGCCAGGGTTGGAACTGGATGATCTTTGAGTTCCCTTCCAACCTAAACCATTCTATGATTCTGTGATTCGGATTTCATTGCCAGCATATTTTGCCACTTTCTATTACTATCCATCTTGGAAAATATCTGATGATCATACCTGAACACTATTCTGTTTCAGTCTCACTTTCATCCTCTGATTAATTATCTGGTTTCAGCAAACCTGGAGCACGTGTCCTATTTCTCATGAAGAGATGGCCCCACTGGCTGCCAGCCAGCTGCTGCCATGCAGCTCTCCTGCTCGATGGGGATCCAGTGCACAGACACATCTAAACCATGGCACATCCAACATGCTGAGTCTCTGCCTTGATCAGCTATAGCACTGCATAGAGGATCCCTTTTGGTTTGGGTATACCTTCCCATTAAAGGATCTTTGAGCTCTCACTCTACAGCTGCTTAATAGAGAGTTTTATGTGTTTCATGGAATCACTGAATGCCAGGGGCTGGAAAGGACCTCCAAAGCTCATCCAGTCCAACCACCCTGCCAGAGGATGATCTCCTATATCAGATCACACAGGAACACACCCAGGTAGGTCTTGAATATCTCCAGAGAGGGAGACTCCAAAACCCCCCTGGGCATTTGTTTTGTTTTTGTTTTTTTAACATTCTATTTAAATCTAGTTAACACTAAGACGTTCTTCTGAAAGTTACTCTGGCTTTCAGATTGCAATTTTCATTCTCTAGAGAAACTCCAGAGGGCCTACATGAAGGCTCAGGTAGTGGAGAAAACCCCAAGAATTTGGATAATGTGAAAACTGCAACTGCATTATTCAAGATAGAGACAAAAGAATTTATTCATCCAGGAGCTAAACACTCCCTGAGGTAGCAGAGAGTGGAACACCTAAATTATATTTTGCTTAACATTAATCATGAAAGTCAAGCATTCATGTAAGGAACAGTGTATCTCAGCTGAGTTACTATAGGAATACAGGTCTGTATTTAGGTTATTTTGTCCCTAGGGACTTCAGTCAGAGCTCATAATGCAAACTCAGAGTAGAGTTTGACCCATATATGCTATGAGAGTATTGCACATATAGCACCAACTGGGCTGCTGAATGCAAGGGGGAATGTGTTAGCAAAATCCCTAGAATCTAAATTCATGGGAGCAAGTGGGGCAGATAATGCACAGACGGCAGCAGTGCAGATAATTAAGAAAAAGAAAAAAAAAAGAAAAAAAAAAAGAAAGAAGAGAGTTCAACAAGGGAGAAAAATGGACAATCGTTCTTACTCTACCACTGTTTTGAAGAGGGAGTTTTCCCTCTTGGGAAACTTCCTGCTTGGTTTTGAGTTGTCTTAATGCCTGGGGATGCTGTCATTAGAGTGATTAGGTAAGGCTGAAGACCAACAAACCTGCAGGAGGTCTTATTGTCTTGGCCACCAAACTGAAATCAAGAAATGCCCATCCACATAAGACACAGACCTTTGCAGCCTGCAAAGGTCAGCAGTTTCTGCATGTGATCACCATGCATGTTAGCATGGCATGAAGGCTATCCCAGAGCAAACAACTGAACTTCCCCAGCCTTCAAAAGCTCTGGGCAGGAAGAATTACAACTTGCAGCTGATGCCTTTGCTACAGTCCACAGTCTCCAGCACAAAGTACATCTGGAGCCAACAACTGGGATTTGCTTTTACTGTCTGAATCATAATTCCTCTGTAATGCAGCATAAATCAGTGCCTCTTTTCCTTTTTTTTTTTTTTTTCCAAACTGATGCCTACTAAGGGTTGTCTCCTAGAAAGTTGCTCTTCCAAGTTCCTGCTGCACTTCAGTTTTATCTTATAGATAGATCTTTCTCTTATCTGCTGCACGAGGCAAGAAGGGGAGGAGGTTTCCTTATCTCAGGCAACAGGGAAGAGCTTAATGAAAAAATTCCTGTTGTTCTTCCGTAAGGATCTTCTTGCAGCTCCCCGTGAGGCTCTGATACCCAGTGGAGATAGACTGATACCCATCACACTGCTACAAACATTTCACTAGATCCAAATCACACATCTCAGGTACTCCACACCAGCTCAGGCAGCATTTCACTACAGTCTTCCTCTACCTTCTACACTTCTGAGCACTGTAGGTTTTACTATATTTTAGTCCTTCACTGGACTACAATAAAAGTTTCTTCACTAATCATAGAATCATAGAATGGTTTAGATGGGAAGGGACCTCAAAGATCATCCAGTTCCAACCCCCCCACCAGAGGCAGGGACACCTCCCACTAGAACAGGTGACTCAAGGACTCATCCAACCTGGCCTTGAACACCTCCAGGGAGGGAGCAGCCACAACCTCCCTGGGCAACCCGTTCCAGAGGGCTGGAGCACCTCTCTTGTGAGGAGAGACTGAAAGAGTTGGGGCTGTTCAGTCTGGAGAAGAGGCGGCTCCCAGGTGACCTTTCAGTATCTGAAGGGGACCTACAAAAAAGCTGGGGAGGGACATTTTAGGCTCTCAGGTAGTGACAGGACTAGGGGGAATGGAGCAAAGCTGGATGTGGGGAGATTCAGATTGGATGAGAGGAGGAAGTTCTTCAGCATGAGAGTGGTGAGGCCCTGGAATGGGCTACCCAGGGAGGTGGTTGGGGCCATATCTCTGGAGGTGTTTAAGGCCAGGCTGGATGAGGCTGTGTCCAGCCTAATCTAGGGTAGGGTGTCCCTGGGCATGGCAGGGGGGGTTGGAACTAGATGATCCTTGTGGTCCCTTCCAACCCTGACTGATTCTATGATTTTATCTCACCACCCTTACTGTAAAGAACTTCCTGCTAATATTAAAGGTTGTCCAGTGAGATAAAATTTACCATGTTTACTCAGGAAAGGTGACTCAGATTAAGGCAGTATTCTTCACACTGTCATGGCTGTGCCTCAGCAACTCCTCCTGCAGTCAGCTGTAATTCCAAAACACCCTCTCTAGATCAGGCCTTTATTTGGGGGCATTGGTTGACTTCAGAAGCTAACATCTCTGCTGTCAGAGTTTCAGGAGGACTTGAAGACAATTTAGTCTTGCTAAAGAGATGCATCAAGAAGACTAACACCTAAAGGAGAATCACCAAAAGGCTATTCCTGCTGAAGTGCTAGAAAGTATTTTGACTTTGCTAATTTATTCCTGCAAGGGAAGGTAAATAAGCCACCCCAGCATATGTTAGCTTTTAGGGATTTTTTTTTTTTTTTTAAGTTTCACACAGGGCTTCATGCAGATAAGTTTTTCTTACTCTTTCTGAATTAGGAGCACCAGAGAATCAATTATTCAGGTGTACCAAGGGCTGCAGTCCTCACTGGCTTTGTTTTCCCTTGTCAAAATACAATTAAAATACCAATTCCATCTTCTCCTCACATCAGATTTGTGAAAAGGAGCCATTTTCTGGCAATAAATTCCTAAAGATTTTGTGACATGAGCAGCAGAGCATAGGAGAAGTGCATAATGAATCAGCCCAAATTCTAGCTGTGTCTAAAGGGTTTACAGAAAGCTCTCTATCCAGTTTTCACACTCCAAGATCTGAATTATAATTAATTTCACGAATCAGCCAACCTCCCCTTACTTTAAAAGTGTCAAGCTGAGGAGTGCATTATGTGAGATTACAATTAATCAGGAGTGCAGGCACACACACACACGCACACACACACACACATCTTCCCACTTAAATTCTTTGGCCAAAGGAAAAAAAATATTACAGCAGCCTTGACAGATACTAAATGATCTTTTCAAGTAATACCCGCTGATGATGAATGTTACACTTTTGCAGCCTCATGCTAATACAGAGCTTTTCAGCAGCAAACAGGCATCATTTGACAACTCCTGCCTTAGCTCCAGTGACATGCTGCCGGTCATGACAGCTTGCTTTCTCTTCTCTTTGCTATCTCATCTGGAAAGAACTCCAGAGATCACAGCATCACAGAGTTCTTGAGGCTGGAATAGACCTCTGAGATCATCGAGTCCAGCCTATGACCTAACACCACCACATCAAACAGGCCATGTCACAAAGTGCCACATCCAATCTTTCCTTAAACACCTCCGGGGATGGTGATTCCACCACCTCCCTGGGAAGTCCATTCCAGTGTCTAATTACACTTTACCGTGAGGAAGTGCTTCCTAACATCCCACCTAAATGTAAAGGATGGAAGAGCCCAGCATGTTGGAGTGAGTCCAGAGGAGGCCACGAAGATGCTCAGAGGGCTGCAGCAGCTCTGCTATGAGGACAGGCTATGAGAATTGGGGCTTTGCAGTCTGGAGAAGAGAAAGCTTCAAGGAGACCTTATAGAAGTCTTCCAGTATCTAAAGGGAGCTACAGGAGGGCTGGGGAGAGACTATTCACAAGGCCTTGTAATGATGGAATGAGGAGTAATGGATTTAAACTGGCAGAGGGGAGATTTAAACTGGATGTTCTTTCCAGTGAGGGTGGTGAGACACTGGAACAGGTTGCCCAAGGAGGTTGTGGCTTCTCCATCCCTGGAGGTGTTCAAGGCCAGGTTGGATGAGGCCTTGAGCGACCTGTTCTAGTGGGAGGTGTCCCTGCCTGTGGCAGGGGGTTGGAACTGGATGATCTTTGAGGTCTCTTCCAACCTAGGCCATTCTATGATTCTACGAATTATCAACATTCACAAAACATTAATGAAATAACTGCATCTTAGGACAAAGTCGTTGTTTACTTATTTTCTTGCACTGATTAAATGAGTTCTTCATAACCGCTGCTGTCTTTGGCCCCAGTGGTGCTCTCTAGGCTTACAAAAGCAAATGAGTTTTCTCTGCCAAGATCTAGTGCTCTTAAATATGTGTGACTGCAACCCAGGCTACGTGAATGTTGTCACAAACAGCACGAAGGGCTTTTATAGGATCACAGAATCATTAAGGTTTGAAAAAAACTCGAAGATCATCAATTCCAGTGGTCAACCCAACACAACAACCATGCCCACTAAACCATGTCCTGAAGTGTCATGTCTACATGTCTTGTGAGCACCTCCAGGAATAGCAACTCCACCACTCCCCCGGGTATCTTGTTCCAGTGCTAGACCACACATAGATACACGTCAGGAGTGAACACAAGGCATAGGGCTGTGTGGGCACCCAGCAGGCACTGCCCCTCTCTGGGCAGGGCTTCTTCCCATGCCCTATCTGCTGCCTATCTCTGACCCTCAGTGTCTAGGCAGCCCTACACGCTGGGAGAGAGGAGATGCAGGCTGTGAACACCATCCCTATAGCAAAACAAAGTGTGAGTGTTCCTGAGCTTTCCTTGCCCTCCTCTATAGCAATGCCCAATCTTCCCTCTCCTCCTGCCCAGGCATCTCCCCAAATCTCCCTGCCTAGCTGTCACACCAAGGAAATATGTCTTCTTTCCCCTGCCTCAGCTCTCGAGGTGCTAAAAGTCTGGACATAGTCTGTGCAAAGCAGTAGTCCCAGAAATATAATTTTCCTTCACTGTCACCTGCAAGGAGTAAGGAGCAAAAATAACTGCTCCCTAATTTAATACGGACTTCAAATAAAAGCACTTTCTCTTCCGTTTATCTACCAGGAGAGCTATTTTTGCCCAGTCCACTTGGAGAATTGCTACATTCTGTTGTGCCTAAAGTATTTTGCTTCTTTAATCGCTGCACGGGGCACTACCTGCAGTAAATGAACCGAGATGACAAGAGAAATTTATTACAGCCATCAGCCTGAGATCAAATCCTCTCCTCATCAATTATTTGGGCCACTATTGTTTCTAGCAGTTTCTCTTCCTAATAAAACTGATCACAGCTGGATGTTTGGCTGCTGCTGAAGGAAACACCAAGGCTTGTTATTTCATTATACATGTGTTCTCCTTACTTGTGTCTTCTCTGGAAGGGGTTTATGTATAAGCAATGAGCGTTGTCTCCTTGACAAAATAATGGCTAAAGCACAGGCTGAAGAGCTGGTAGATAAATTTGTCCCCACAGTGCTGCCACTGATTTTCTATTCAGCAATTAATAAAAAGCCCTTTTCTTTGGCCCCTCTATCAGAGGCAGAGCTGGAAACTTAGTTTTTGGGAGGAGAGGGAAAAGCAAACGACGTTAGGAGTCACAGCTCTGCTGTGACATGGCCCAAGTGAGCTGGGGAGCAGGAAGTGGGAAGCAAGTGCATCCCCAGCCCTATGCATGGAGGTTCTGGCACAGGGCACTATGCAGAGAGGAGCTCTGTCATCTCAAGGACCAGGCAATTGGTTTCCAAGCCCCACCAGCTGCTGGAAGGTGAAGCTGGATTGCAGGATTTATCACTGGAAACACAGATGATTACTTTGAAGAAGCCATCCTGACAGCTTCACAGAAAGAGTTGATCACAGTGGCATGTGGGGAGATGAGTAAGGTCCCTCTGCCACTTTGAACTTGGCAGCAGTGGAGACACAGCAGTGAGGGAGTTGCTGTGAACAGGCCTATTTCCATATGTTTCTTTTTGAGCATGGCATCACCTCAGGAGGGATTAGTGTGAGAAGTCAGGGCTCTTGCCCAGGCCAACAGGAGCTCAGCACTTCATAAAAGAGATGCTGGCAGCTTTGGGGACCCTCAGCACACAGGTCTGAAGCATTATGCTGCAGTAAAGACATTTCTTGTCCTTGAATAAAGAGCTTTGGCATATTGTGTGCTGTGAACACAGGCAGGATGCTTCAGTTAGAGAAATAGAAACCATGGTCTCACCTCCCCAGACTGAGAAGAGAAGCCAATGAGGACAAACTGGGGGCCCATAAAAGAACTAAAACAGAGAGCATGTTCCTAAGGGTCATAAGTCTTCTCTTTGGCAGAGGCACCATGAGAAATCCTTGCCAGGTATGGCACAGAGCAAGCTAAAGCAGCACAGAAGTGGAGAGGCCAGGCTGCATCTCAAGGACTTCCTCCATTCAGCCTATAAGCAGCTCTTAAAACAGTTCTCCTAACTGCACTAAGGCAAACATCTCATAGCTATGCTAGCTCAGACTTGCTTCATGTATTTGCCCTGAAGCCTAGTTCAGCAGCCTTAACCAAACATCACTTTGCCAGTCACTAAAAAAACAAGTTTCTATAGCCCATACTTTTCCACTGTCTCTACAATATGTATTCAAGGGCAATTTAGAAACATCAGTCACAAAGCAGGTACTATAAAACTTTTTGCCCTGTGCTTGCAAGCTTCATCACCCCAAGAGCGAGGAGGAAAGATCTTTGCAGTGAGAGACAAAGCAGAAAAGGTGCTGAGGGCAATTTCTCTCATATCAACGGGGAAATTCAGGGCTAGCCCTGTAGGACACCTTGGTGCTGCATTGCTTTGCCAAGATGCTTGAACTCTCAGAAAAAACAAAACAAAACAAAACCAAAAACAAACAAACAAAAAACAGAATTCAAAAGCTGGGAGATTTAACATCTCTGCCACTTAGTGAACTGACATTTTATTCCCATAAGAAGACTTTGGGGTCCCATTCACACTTCTAAAGACACCTCCCAACTAGAAGTGAAACTGTGATAGTAAATGCCATGAGGTGACTCAATGTGCCAGCAGTGCCATGTACAATGCTCATGGTGCAGCACAAGATATCTGTAAATCTTGGTTTGAATTGATTGCAGAGCCCCACACCACAAGAAAAATCTCTGATTTTGGACTTCTTGCTTGTAAAACTGGATTTCACTGCTGCCTGGTGACATGAATTGGAGAGACTGCAGTCGTGTGCACGTCTGATGCCTGACAAACCATCCTTACATCTGCCTTTGAAAAGGCCTCATTCTGCAACCCCCATTTAGGATGTCACTGAAGTCAGTGAAAAGTTGGATTTGAAGAAACTGCCATTGGTTTGATGTGAACTCCCATGTTTCACAATCACAAAACTTACTCCCTCATTTTCAGCTTTGGCTTTCTGAAATAGTTGTTTCAGAGGTCAAAATCCAAAACACCTCAAAGCTCCAAGTCCCTTTTCATTTTTGCCTTTCTAACCAATTAGAAAAGTAAGGAAGAAGTAAAAGCAAGACACAGTTTTCAGTCACCCAAAACACAGAAGCTGGCACTCCCCTCTGAGCAAGCTCAGCTTGCCTGGCTGAGCAGTTTGAAGAGCAATCCAATTAAGCTAGAGAAAAAGGTTTGTACACATCCTTCACCGCCTCTGAAGATAAATCCACTGAGTCTCATTTGCCCTGATTCAGAAGACTACCTCCAAAACCACTGAAATGAATGGGGCTTTGCCATTCACAATGAGGACTTCTGGATTACCTGTGTTATCTTCCACAAGTCATTTCACCTTCCTTCTGTTCACTTTATCACTTTGGAAAGTGAGAGTCAAAGCATTCCTTTACTTGACTGAATTACCTTTGAGATCTCCCAGTTTACCTTTGAGGTCTCCCAGTGGAAATTGCTCGTCTGTGTTATTACAGTTAGATCAATCTAAAACCAGCAGTGCCAAAGCACATTAGGAGTCCTCCACCTTGGAGGTCTAATTAGAACTCCAGGTTGTAATGGGAACAGAGTGCTTAATCTAGAATATGAAGAAATTGTCTTGGATCTGCTACATAAATTGATTTAAGAGACAGATGAAAAATTAAATGGTATAATTACAAAGGTTAACAAACTCAAGGGAGTCATTAGACAAACTGCAAAAAGATCACCGGTTTTGAAAAAAGAGCAGACTCAAAGATAATGGAATTCAACCATTTTGACTCAGTTTTTCTCATTTTCCTCAGCTGAGAAAACATTGTAAGCTCATGTCAAACAAAAGTGCTAAATGGTAATTTCTGCAACGTTTGTCTTCGAGTATTAGGTTCAAATGAGGCTTTATAAGGTGAAGGCTGCAGACTATTTAACCTGCTGCAGTGGGAAAGTATTTAAAATATTAACCATGCTCTAAAATGATTGTTATAGTCCATCATTTCCTAATCCCTTAACCCTTAGAGAGGCTTTAAAGTAAATTATCTAAGCTTTAGTAAACAAATAAACACACATGTAGGAAACAAAAACTGAAGCAGACTACCTGAGCAGGAAACGTATATAAGGCAACTGGAGTTGTAAAAGGGAGTTTTCCTAAGTATCTGGATAAATTAAGAACTTAATTCTCATTTATAGGAACACTTAGGAGCTATGATAAAGGAAAGTTGGGTTTTTTTGGTTTTTTTTTTTCTCCAGGACAATTTTTAACTAAAATTACATGACAGGAGTACTTATTTTATGACAACAAAAATACACAGAGCAGAAAGGCTCCTGGAGCTCCTGATTGCTCTCATTTCATTTCTCACCACGAAAATGAAACGAGAGAATGAAGGGAAGATTATATTGCCAGGTTTCTCATTATTAATGGCAAAGAAAATAGTTGCCCTAATGCGTTTGATTACATCTTAACAATTGCAGTCACCCAATTCCTTTTGAAACCTGCCAAATTCTGTAACGGGGAGGGGGAATAAAATATCTCCGTGCCGACCGTGAACTGTTCGGTCCTGACCACTGACGAGTTGTGACAACTGCACTGAGCCTTCTGGGAGAGTGTAAATATAACCAGCTTTGCACCCACGTGGCTATCAGCTGTCAAGATGAGAGCATTATCAAAGCTGCAAGGAAGGTAGGGCCAAGCACTGCAGAAGTTTTCCTGAGGTGCTTCGGGAATAATAAAGAGCGCAGCACGCAGGCACACGTAGCAAAGGGTTGCTCTGTAGAAGTGCCAACGCAAGAGCTGCCCTCTGAATTCCTGATGTTCCCAGGTTGTCCTCAGAGAGATCCCTGAAAAACAGCTCTTTTAAATGCTGGTGGAGCCACCTGAGAAAAACTCTGCCCCTCGCCTGCACCCAAATGCGGAGATAGGGCTGTAAAGTGTGCCAAGGGGTTGAACTGATCTTTCATGGAAAAATAAGAATTGATTACTAGAATGCAACTGAAACATCTCAAGCTTGAAATGAGAATGAGCTTTCTTGGATGTGAGTTACATCAGTGCAGAGGACTTCCAGGAGCTGCTTCCCTTCTTCTCTTTCTATTTTAGAATATTATTATAGTTTGAGCTCAAAGCGACTTTAAAGATTATCCAGTTATAGCCCTTCTGCCATGGCCAGAGGCACCTCCTACTAGACCAAGTTCCTCAAGGGCCCATCTGGTGTGGCTTTGAACACTTCCAGAACTGGAGCCTCCAAAACTTCTCTGGGCAATGGGTTGAAAGGAACTGTTTCCTAATGTCCAATCTAAATCTAGCTTCTGCCAGTTTGAAGCTCTTAACCCTTGGCCTGTCATCATATGCCTTTGGAAAAAGTTCCTCTCCACCTATCCTGTAGACCTCCCTTTTTGTGTTGAGAAATGCCCAGAAGAGCCTTTTTCATCCATGCAGGCCACCTGGCATTTTTTCTACCTTCCTCTTTGTTGAAATACACCACTCTTGAGCTTGGAGGAGGTATCAAACAGCTTTCTTGAGCCTCTCAATCTTTTAGGTCTCTCTTGAAGTGCTGACCAGCTAAGGCTTGCAGAAATTGCAGCATGGCTTGTGAATGGCATCAGTTTAAGCCCTTTGTCTCCAGCCCAACAGAACCAAAATTCAGCACCAGGACTGAGACTCTTTTGTGAGGAGCGAGTCAGCAGTCACATGGAAAGAGCAAGAATGCAAATCCACCACTCAGCTCCCCAGGATAAACACAGACCTTTCAGCAACAGCTGCCTCTGGCCACAGCTTTGTCCCCTCCATCACTTACAGCTCAGGAAACGAAATTAGAAGTTGGAGAACTGAATGTTTCTTTAATAAAAACTCCATCTCAATAAAGTCACACACAGAGGCTTGCAAACTGGGACCTGCACTCTGATACCCTCTGGTGAGAAATGGCAAGGCAGAGGCATGGGATTTCTTCAACTACACTTTCTGTTGCCTCAAACCCTGGGAGCAGAGTCTCATCTTCCTTCTTAGTCCCTCACAGGTGGCTGTCCAGAGCAAGATGACAGAAGGATGTAAATGAGGAAAAGTGTGAAAATGTGCAAAAGATATGCAGTAAGGGAGACACACATGGAGGAACTCCAGCTCAGCACTGCCCTGAGACTGCTGCAGATGGGAAGGGAATAATCTGTTCTTCACATGAGTGCTAGGTTAGACAAGAAATAATGAGATTAAATTACAGCTAGGGAAATTCAGCTCGGACATCAGGAAATACTTTCTAATGGTGAAGACTGTTATGCCTTGGATCAGATAGCTCAGGGAGACCAGGGAATATACAGTGCCGGTGGTTTAGAGAGACAGATGAACTAAATGACCTCCTGAGGTCCCTTCCAAGGCCATTTTCTTTAATTTAGGGTAAATCACTTCAAATTTCTCCATAGACTCTTGCACCTGTATGACCTCTAACTTTCCAGACTTTGTGGTTATTTCTGCATTAACAGTGCCTTTGGGTTTTTTTTTTAAAGAACAGTATATGAACCAAGCGATAATAATTATGGTACTTTATGATATAGTTTTACCACAATTACACACAGGCTGCAGCTCCATTGAATCCAAGAACGCCATTAGGCATCTGGCTATGTGGCCTTCATTCAGTGAAGAACAGCAGCCACTTCAAATGATATTCTCCAACTGCTCCCAGAGAACATCCACAGGTTACAGGCATCAGTCTCTGTATTTAACTGCCTCAGACACTCTCACGTTGTTAGCTGAAGTGGCTCCGCTTGGCATTAAACTGAGTTTCCAATAGTGTGCATTGTAAAAATCCTGTGAGAGAAGCACTTTTTTTTTTTTTTTTGGGGAGGGGGGTGTGATTTTTTTGGAGCTGCCACTTATTTTTATCAGAATCACAACCTGAGGAGTGAGCTTACAGAAGCAATAAATGAAACCACACAGACCTCCTGCATGTAAAAACCAAAGCAAGACACTGGTGATCACCATGAGTCTGATTTTGCTACCCATTACACATGCTGGCGTCGACCCAGCAAAGCACTTAAGTGCATGCTTAATTTTAAGCACACAGGTAGTGCCATTTAAGCTAATGGAATCACTTAAGTGCTTTGTTGGATCAAGGCCAGAGCCCTCAGCATCTTGCAATGTCAAGTGTGCAGAGCAAGGGCTTCATCTAATTGCATCAGGCTTTAATTGACAAAAATCAAAGTAATGCAGCATTCAAACTGAACCCTTCTCTCTAACACAGCTATTATAATCACAGTGAGTAGGCCAAGGTTGGCTTGTGTTGTCCCAGTGCCTCAAGTGTCCTGTTGGATTTGATCCACCATGCCTCGGCTACTCTCATCTAAGCTCTCTATCCAACATGCTGTCATTGGAAAAAATCTGTTTGTAGCCCACCCCAGATGATTACACCAGCTTCCTACATAACTATGCTGTCTTTAATAGCAAGTATGCTGATATCTCCTCTTCTTGTACACTCACATTTAGGCTGTGGACTGCTAGAAAATGTTTCCACTTCTGTTTTGAAACTTTTTCATGTATCTCTGGAACTACAAAGAAATTAACTGGGCGACATGGGCAGAGGCATTGAGTGCAGCCTCAGCAAGTTTGCTGATGACCCCAAGCTGTGTGGTGCAGCAGACAGGCTGGAGGGCAGGGATGGCATCCAGAGGGATCTGGACAGGCTGCAGAGGTGGGCACAAGCCAACCTCATGAGGTTCAACAAGGCCAAGTGCAAGGTCCTGCAGCTGGGTCAAGGCAATCTCAAGCACAAGGTTGGGCAGTGACTGGCTGGAGAGCAGCCCTGTAGACAGGGAAAGGGGTGCTGGTGGATGAGAAACTCAACATGAGCCAGCAGTGTGCACTTGCAGCCCAGAAAGCCAACCAGATCCTGGGTTGCATCAGGAGAAGTGTGGCCAGTAGGTCAAGGGAGGTGATGCTCCCCCTCTACTCCACCCTGGTGAGACCCCNCTGGGCTGCATCAGAAGTGTGGCCAGCCAGGTGGAGGGAGGTGATTCTGCCCCTCTACTCCACACTGGTTAGAGCCCCACATGCAGTACTGCATCCAGTGCTGGAGCCACTATTACAAGAGGGACGTGGACATGCTGGAGCATGTCCAGAGAAGAGCCACAAGGATGCTCAGAGGGCTGCAGCACCTCTCCTATTAGGACAGACTGAAAGAGTTGGGGCTGTTCAGTTTGGAGAAGAGGAGGCTCCCAGGTGAACTTATTGTGGCCTTCCAGTATCTGAAGGGGGCCTACAGAAAAGCTGGGGAGGGACATTTTAGGCTATCAGGTAATGAGAGGACTAGGGGGAATGGAGCAAAGCTGAAGGTGGGGAGATTCAGATTGGATGTGAAGAGGAAGTTCTTCACTGTGAGAGTGGTGAGGCCCTGGTTGTCCAGAGGGGTGGTTGGAACCACATCCCTGGAGGTGTTTGCAGCCAGGCTGGATGAGGCTGTGTCCAGCCTAATCTAGAGTAGGGAGTCCCTGAGCATGGCAGGGAGTTGGAACTAGATGGTCCTTGTGGTCCCTTCCAACCCTGAACTGATTCTATGATTCTGATTCCAAACACTCTGGATGCTGCAGTGACTGATGGGAGCAGACCAAATAATAGACAAGCCTAACATCTCCATAACCCAAAGAACAATACTGCTTATATATCTTCTTATTTAATTTCCATGCTAAGGAATCTCTAACGACTCATTAGCTCAGGTAGTTTCACTTCCACATGAGCTCCTACAACCTCAACATTGCCTTTCTAAAACAACTCATTTCAGGAAAAAAACAAAACAAAACCAAAAAAACCCAAGACACCTAATTCAGCATGGATGCAGAATTAACTTCTCACCACAGTGTACTTCTATAAACACAGTTATGAGAGGGAAAGAAATGACACAGCTGGGAATTTGTAAGACTATTGAGTTCAGTTAATGCAATTAGTGGAGAAGGGTGGTTGAGTGCTTTGTTAGTAGTGTGGGCAGAGCAGGGTGACAGTGAAGGGTGAGTATTCCTGCATCAGTATGACCCCACTCACACGAGCAAGCCCTTTGCTTTAATTGCCTTTATCCAAGCATGAAACAAGAGCAGGGCTGAGCCACAAGCCAGAAGATGTGGCAACCAAACCAGTAATTGGGAAAGAGGGGAAGATGTATCCAGAAGTCCAAGGGGAGTTTCTAACATCATTTGCCGTTGTGTTTTCTCATGGTCGCAGATAAAAAAAATACTCAACTTTCATCTAGAGCTGCTGAAGAGAGCTATGCCTGAAAGGTAATTTTCCCTATCAGATAGGGACATACTAAGAAGGAGGTGGGGACAGTCATGCAGCTGGACCTTGCAACGGCAATATTTCTGTAATAGCTCACTGAAATGTAACCATGACTTCAGAAATACTACCACATTTTCCTGTGCATCCTGGTTCTGCAGGAAGCAATTTGATGCAGTTAAGAGCCCAGGAAGCAGGTTTTTGCAACACCTAAGAAAGGATATGCTGCTGAACACTAACCACCCTAGCAGTGAAGGAAGTGAAATCCCCCAGATCTGTACCAACTTAGCTTTTTGTGCTCTAGTAGCACCTGTGCTGCAGTCATAGAATCGTAAAATCATAGAGTGTCAGGGGCTGGAAGGGACCTCCAAAGCTCATCCAGTTCAACCTCCCTGCCAGAGCAGGATCACCTAGAGCAGATATAGACAGGAACGCATTCAGGCAGGTCTTGAATATCTCCAGAGAGGGAGACTCCACACACCGCCCCTAGGCAACCTGTTCCACTGTTTGTCACCCTCATAGGGAAATTTCCTATGCCTCAACTTCCACACATTGTCCCTTGTCCTGTCATTGGGCAACACCCAGCAAAGTCTGGCTCCATCCTCCTGGCACTCAGCTTTTACATATTTATAAACATTAATGAGGTCACCTCTCAGTCTCCTCTTCTCCAAGCTAAAGAGCCCCAGCTCCCTCAGTCTCTCCTTGTATGAGAGATGTTCCATTCCCTTCATTACTTTTGTGGCTCTGTGCAGGACACTCTCAAGCAGTTCTACATCCCTCTTGAACTTGGGGGCACAGCCTCATATTAAGTCCTACAACTCCACACTCGATGTCTCTACCAAGGTGTTTCCCCCCCAAAAAAAAAAATAAAACAACAAAACCCAAAACAACAAACAACAAAATGCCACACACATTCTAGCTGCAAAACCCATCCAGACATGTTTTTGTCTCTTGTGCTCGTCCTGCAGAAAGTTATTAAGTCATAATTTAGCTTCCAATCATGCCTGCTCAGAAGAGGGTCGAAGTTGTGGAGCACTGCACAGCTTTCCTGCAAAGCATATGGTGTTTGAAAAGCGAGTAGAAGGGGAAGATGAGAGACAGGAAGAGGTTCAGACTTCTGCAGCCTCAGTTGTGCACTGTGTGGTAATTATACTGAAGAATTCATGACTCACTTTGGTGCACTACTGTGTGCTGCTAAATTAGAAGTTTGGCAAGGACACCAGACAAATGATGAAAGATAGGATATTGGTTTCTCCAGCACAACTCTTCGCTATAGTCTCATGGTGTTTTCAAAGGGTCTTTTTTTAGCACGCTAGGAAAACAAGTCCTTTTTTTTTCTCAAAAAGGAGTAACATATTGAATCAAAAATGTACTGTGTGGAAGTTGGCAGAAATAGTTAAAATTTCTCCTAAAAAAAAAAAAATTAAAAATCAACCTGTCAGGTATAGAATCATAGAATGGTTTAGGTTGGAAGGGAACTAAAAGATCATCCAGTTCCAACCTCCTGTGCCATAGGCAGGGACACCTCGCACTAGAACAGATAGCTCAAGGCACCATCCAACCTGGCCTTGAACACCTCCAGGGAGGGAGCAGCCACAACCTCCCTGGGAAACCCATTCCAGTCTCTCACCACTCTCACTGTAAAGAACTTTCTTCTAACATCCCATTTAAATCTTCCCTCTGCCAGCTTAAAACTATTCTCCCTCATCCTGTCATTACAAGACCTTGTGAATAGTCCCTCCCCAACCCTCCTATAGGTCCCTTTCAGATATTGGAAGGCTACTACAAGGTCTCTTCGAAGTCTTCTCTTCTCCAGGCTGAAAAGCCCCAACTCTCTCAGTCTGTCCTCATAGCAGAGCTGCTGCAGGTCTTTGAGCATCTTCGTGGCCCTCATTTAGACTGGCTCAAACAGTTCCATGTCCTTCTTATGGTAGGGGCTCCAGAACTACACACAGTACTCAGGTGGGGTCTGACAAGAGCAGTAGTTTGGTTAACTGTTCCCTAAAACTTATTTCTAGGTCTACATGGAGTACCTTACATAGAGACTATGCATTAAGTGCATTGTAGGCTATGTAACATTCATAAAGGAAGGGAATGCTTTCTTTACACTAAGCTTACAAATGTGTATTGTCAAGATGATTTACATAAAGGCTCCCCAGTCATTTGACAGCTGCAATGAAGCCAAGCACACTGGAAGATGTACACTTTGAGATAGCACTTAACTCTCAAAGACAAATCCTTTTCTCATGAGGACTGCAGTCAGCCTGGAGTTCTGCAGCACTCGAATTAATCCAGTTTTGCCAGATGCAGCCAGTCCTTCATGTAATGCTGAACTAGTTGTGATTTGTAATGAGAAAGAATTGGTATCAGGCATAAAAAAGGAGACATCAGTGTTGGGTTTTTGTTGTTTGTTTTTGTTTTTTTTTAAGATATCTGTGTGACCCAGAATTAATTTCTCAATTTACCTAAGCATAAAGCAAATAAAAATACCCAGGTCCTCAGCAGGGCAGGGATGGGAACTTAACTTCTGCTGGCCATTTGCAGACCTTTTCACCAAATTTTCTGTGACATGAGAGTGGACACAAAGATTTTCTCAACTTATAGCAGTCAGAAGGGTTGATTATTGAGAGTGCAGAAGTTCTGTCTGTGAAGCTTGTCATTAACTTCAAGGCTCCCCCCTGCATAAAGCTGGCAGACTCCCAGAAATAGCAGAGGCAATTATTAATGTTAAAGCCTCCATATGCTAAACAACCACTGCTCTGTGTATTATGTATTGTGTTTAAAGGCAAGCACAGAGACTGCAAACAGTCATTTTTAACTCTTTTCAGTATACAGTACATCTGTTGTGGTTTTGATTTCCATTAAAAATCAGTCATTTACTGATCTGGCTGCCATCCAGGTTTCTACACAAAACACATGGACTAAGCACAAAATAATGCTGGTTTATGTGCCTGGCTGCATGCATTGTATTTATTATCTGCTACAATAATTAGAAATGCAGTTAAAAATGCTGAGGGGGCTCTGAGGGAGCAGACTATCATACTTATCTTCTCATTTCACCAAAGGCCCTGGGCTTAAAAACATTGAGAACAAGGCCATGAAACCTTTCTTTATCTGCTGCGATGGGAATCGATCCCATTCACTTCACTTGAGAAGGGGACCCTGTAGCTGGCTGGAAAAGGAACACAGCCCAGGGTGTGCTACATACCTTGAAGATAGCTCTGAAGAACACACATCGAGAACGTCCTCCACCAATAATGAGCTACCTAAATACCTTGCCAGCATGGACCTCAGCCAGTAAGTCAAATAAATTATAAGCTGCAGTCACTTCTCTGACGATTCTTCAGCAAAACTTGCTCTGAGTTTTGTACTCTGGTGAAAAACTGATGACCAGCCTGTGCTAAAGGTCAGTAGGTTTAGACTATCTGAGACCAGTGAAGAGAGGGAATTAAAATGCTGTGAGGGTGCTGCAGAATTTGCCAGCAACCTTTTATGAGCTGGCTCCAAAGCCTGGTAAAGCAGACTGGACTCCTTTCGTAGATGTCACCATCTTAGGGTCACACCCTGGCTCATTTCTGAGCTCCAGTGCCTTCCTCTTTGCTTATTTCAAAGGCAGCAATGCAGCATTAGAGAAATGAGGGACTCTCAAATTAATGCTGCACTAGGGCTAGAGAAGTCAGCACACCACAAGGTTGCTTTTCCTGAAACTTTGCGATGAGTGGAGAAAATATAATGAAATTCACTTGAATTCAAAAAGTGATTCCAAGGTCATGGTCTCGGCAACCTTTCAGCATTTGTTTTCCATGCCTGCATGCACAGAGACCTATTTCTGACCAGGACCCTTATAAAATCAGCAGGCAAAAAAACGTGAGCAGCCAGATGTTGAGAAAAAAGGTGAAATGCAGACTGTATGTTTGATTTCTGATGCGATTACGTAACCTGTCCAGGAGAAGACGAGTCGGTACCCCGCGGCTTACGCAAGCAACCCATATGGAGCTTCGCTCGTTAGGCAATTCCTGTTATTATTAGCAAAGGCACATCTGGCTGGCCAGCCCATCCCAGTCACAGCCAGCCCCTAGCACAGGCAGGTCCCAGCTGACTGCTAATATGTTGAGAGAGGTTCTCCTGCCCCTCTACTCTGCCTCTGGTGAGGCCACATCTGGAGTACTGTGTCCAGTTCTGGGCACCCCAGTTCAAGAGGGACATAGAACTGATTGAGAGTGTCCAGTGGAGAGCCACAAAGATGATGGAGTGGAACATCTCCATTACAAGGAGAGCCTGAGGGAGCTGGGGCTCTGCTGCTTGGAGGAGACTGAGAGGTGACCTCATCAAAGTTTATAAATATGTAAGAGTTGAGTGCCAGGAGGATGGAGTCAGACTATGCTCAGTGATGCCAAATGACAGGACAAGGGGCAATGGGTGAAAGCTGAGGCACAGGAAGTTTCATGGAAACATGAGGAGGAACTTTTTCCCTATGAGGGTGTGTAGTGGGTTTGCTCAAACCAACACAGGGTGACAGAGCACTGGCACAGGCTGCTCAGGGGAATTGTGGAGTCTCTATCTCTAGATATTCAAAACCCACCTGGACACATTCTTGTATGATCTGGTATAGGAGATCCTGCTTGGGCAGGGCAGTTGGACTGGATGAGCTTTTGAGATCCCTTCCAGCCCCTGACATTCTGTGATTCTGTGAAAATCCTCAAGAAGGTGAGTTACAAGGCTCATCTACCTTCTGTGGCAGATGGTGACACACAGATACCATTGGGTTCCTTCACCCCAAGCAGGCCAAGCAGCCACTCACCCACCAGCAAGATGAGAGAGTGTAGTTATTGTAGTTGTCCACAGTCTCAGCTTTTCCCAGTTTAAGGACAATGTGATCTCCTCTTGCTCTGATTTATCCCCCTGGCCCTTATGTGCAGGCTGCATATGGTACTAATTTCACACTCATTTTCAGATGATGCAACGAAATTAAATGACATGGCCATAGTCACACAAGGGATGGCAGCATTACTGTGGACTCTGGGAAGAGCTCCTTCTCCTTCTTTTTTTTTTTTTTTTTTTTTTTTTTTTTTTTTTTTTTTTCCTCTAAATATGGGTGTACCATTTCTTTTGCATTGTGTTACTGCGCCGTGGCTGTCGGACTTGCCAAATTGACAATGCCATCTCATGTTACAAAACCTACAGTTCAATTTAACTTCAGCATCCTTCAGAGGTTGAAATTCCATGGGAAATGATTGTTGGAGAAATATGGCTTGCATATGTTTGTGCCAGAAAGCAGTTTCTGCAGCTTTTCTCCACAACACTGTTTTTTTGGTTGTTTTTTTTTTTTTAAATCATGACTCAGAAAGACTAAATAAAAGATCAGCTTGGGTTTCAAGTATGCAAATGTGCATATTCAGCACCCAGGGCAAGTTTTCCCACTACTGGCACTAGCCTGCCTGAGTCAAATAAATAGTACTTCTGGAGGATGTGGCTGGCAGCAGTCAGAGTTGCTGCCTGCCCTTTGAACACTGGGGTCTGGAGAGTAAAGAAAATGAGAAAATTATTTTCTACAGACCCTTCTATTAAAAGACTTCAGAGGTGATTGCTACTGCTGTGTCTCTCACCTCACCAAGCCTCAGTCCCTTTTTTCTCTTTGCTCTCTTTTTCTGCTGTTTGTTTCTCAGCTCTTCTGGCTCTGTCAGGTGCCAGTGAGTGAAGAGCTAAATTACTTTAGATGGCACTTACTGTGGGGTACAGACAGGGGCACGTTTGCAGTCCTCACGCATTTCTTGCTGCCACTGCAATGAAGCAGCAGATGAGAAAGTGCTGCTGCATCAGAACACAGCCTCTATAAATTTAATGGAGGAAAAGAGGCTACAGAGGCATACAAACTGCCAACGTTCCCCTCTGGGGTAAGGCTATTTGTATTTCGGTGCCTTCCAGCATCTTTACCCATCCTGAACTGTTTTGCAGCGATGCCAGTGTCTCCCTTCTGAGAATAAACCAAAATGCCAGACTAAATATGAAGGGAGAGGTTCAGCTAGCTTCTTTGAAGTGCTTTATGAGGAAAACAGTTGGAGTCTGGCTGAACTCACGACATCCATTGGCCATTTCCCTCCCATTTTGCCACGGGTTTATGACAAACTCAGGTGGAAAACAGAGTGATTAAACTCTGTGGCTTTTGTGCTGCCTCTGTAATAGGTTCACTCTAGAGTATGCTTGGGCATCTGTTACACACCACACAGCTGCAGCAAGCCTTGTCCCTTACCCCAGTGCTGCTGTCAATGTGCCCCGCGTATCCATACCAGGGGAGCACATTTGGAGCAGCTGCACAGCAGGACCTTTTGGACCTAATTTATGTGCTGATATCCATGTTGAGTTTACAAGCAACAGCTCCAGGCCTAGAGCCTGGGAACTAGGATCTTCCTTTGTGCATAAAGCAAGCCTTGTGGACTTCATCACCAGCAGCATTTCAGATGTTCTTCTGCACCTCTCCAGGTGTGACAGGCAGCACAAGTCACCCTCTGAAGACTCACAAGGGCAAGCAGCCTCCTCCCCACACCCATGCAGCCCTCACCCTACCAATATGCACACCCCCAGTTATACTCATATGCAAGCACACACCAGAGCTCTGCCCTTTGCCAACTCTAACTCCCCTGCCCACTTCTACTACTGCTGGTACTACAAAGCAAAGCTTCCAACCAGTTCTTAACTACCCACAGGGCTACTTCTGTGTTACCCCTAGAGACTAAAGGTGGAAGGCACAGCCTACCTCTAATTATTATTAGAAGGAACCTATAATGAACGCCTCTGGGTTAGGGAACAATAAAGTAAGTGTAAGAATCTAAACCAGGCATTATAAAGCATTACAGGGCTGTGAGCACCTATGCAAATGATACTCCTGGCTGCATCTCACACTCTCTTATTCCCTTGTTTCATTATTTCTTCACACCCTTAATTTTCAGTCCTTCTGTATAAGACTTTTCCTTCTTCTGTTTCATATTTTTTGTTCTTTAATTTGTTTGTCCCTATTTAATTTTGTTCTTCCTTTGGTGTTTATCCTTTCAATGTTTCTTTCCATCTTTCCAAAAGGTTTTGGTTTTTTTTTTTTTGTTTGCTTTGTTTTGTTTTGTTTTTAAACCCTCCCAATTTCAATGTTCTGTCTTTGAAGCAATTTGGGATTTGCTGCTGTTCTGCTCTTTAAGTTGTTTTTTGGTTTTTTTTTTTATTAGTTGGTTGGGTTGGGTTGTTGGGGATTTTTTTGTTCTTGTTGTTGAGTTTGGGGTTTGGTTTGGGGTTCTTTTTGGCTCACTTATTTATTTTCTGTGGCACAGACATAATCAGATACCAGGAACTCTATTGCATCACTCCTCCGCTTAACTAAATACAAATATTGAGTTTAATTTTCACTTTATTTCCTTTTGCACTTGACTTACCTGCCCCATTTCCATTTTTTAGACTGGAATTCTGAAGTGGACTTCATAGGTAACAAGTTGAAAGTCTTTGGAGCCTTACACTGTATGACTATGAATACAATTATGAATATGGGTCAAATATGAATATGGGCCTTGCAGAACTTAGTCCAGTAAAGTGTTGACTGTTGGTGAGCTGAACAGGACCTCTGTTCCTGGTGTTGGCATTATGTGCAAGGGCTTCTCTGGCCTTTCCATTCTATTTGTTCAGTGCTTTAATATCAGATTTTCCAGCTGAAGATCTCCTATTGACTGCAGTGAGCATCAAGGAGGCCAGCTGGGTTTTGCTCTCACCTCAAGCTGAGGAGGACTGACCCAGCTATAACAGTCTCTTCCCCATCACAGCAAGCCAAGAAGCTTTAGGGCCATGACACTGTGCCTTTGGAGATCTCAAGCATCAGCCATTTTTCAGAGCTTTCTTTCTCAGTCCTGACAGGAGTAATATCTATGCCAAAGGCACAGAGAAGTCCAGTCCCTGTTCCCTGACTAACCTGCCAGAAGGGCACAGTCTTTATTTGAAGACAAGTGGAGAGGAGAGAGGGAGATGCATGCATACCATCATGCAGCAAAAAAGTGAGCACAACGGAGCTTTGCAGCCACTCTTACTACAAACCCCTTGTGCTCTTGAAACTATTAGTTCCAGTAGAAATAGCAGATAAACCATTTGAAGAAGGATTTATATTTATATGAGTCACTGCATTTTTATGCATGGCAGTCATGTCTAAAGAGTTCCAGCTGAGATCTGGGCCACACTAGCCCTGCTCCAGGTAGCTTTACTTGAGGTCCTCCAATATTGAACTAGACAGCATCTACTGCACTGCCTTGTACCCATTCTGCATGTTCCCCCATGAGAAAGGGCAGAAATCAGAGCAGACAGCCATGCACAGGACACTAACCTAAAAGATAATAGGAAAAGATTTGTGAGGGAAGAATTCAATCCACTTTATAATGAGAAAATGTTCATTTCTCACAGTGACACCCAGAGCACTCAGTACTTGGTTCCCATAGGCTCAGCTCCCTATACAAAGGTCATCAGGAAAGAAAACAAAGGTGCTGAGATGAGCTAGTCAATAATTGACCCAGCCTTGTTACTCACTGCAATCTCTGTCTTGTCACTAGGTCCCTGACTCAAAGTTTCAGGTAAAGCTAGTGAATCACTTCACTGGAAAAGGCTTCTTACCAAAAAAAAAAATCAAAGAAAAAAAAAAAAAATCATTGTCACTGACAACAACAACAAAGACTTCCTACCTGCTTTTGTCAAAGGTCACTCAGCAGTTAGGTCCATTTACACTGTGACTTCTATCAGCTGTGAAGAACACGGAACATACCACACACTAATATTCGCTCCTCTGGTTTCAAAAAATTTCCATGGAAACCTTTTTTTTTTTTTTTTTTTTTTTTTTTTTAGTTGCCTCAATCTTCAAAGGACCAGAGAAGGTAAAAAGGCTGCACTCGAATCCACTTTCCCTCTGCACGTCTGACATTCATGTTTGCAGCCCACCCGAGAGTTACAACCTTGATACGTTTCTTGGCAAGTGCCCAAAGTTTTTATCTTCCAGCAGAGAAGGTAAGTGAGCAACTCCTTTCACCACTGGATTACAGGCACTGCTCACAGACATTATCCACATCCTTCCAACCTGTGTTCCACCCCAGGACGCTGCTCTCTTGCTGTAGGCACTCTGCATGCACAGAATAAAGGATAGGCCCTGCCTCAAAGCATTCCTCCTCTGAAGAGACAGAGGAGATAAATCAAGTCTTATTATCACCACCTATATATGGAAATCTACGTTGGTCTCTCTCAACTAAGTGACAACCCTGAAGGCAATTTAGGTCTGACTTACAAGGAGTCCATGGCAATTATGCTTCCAGTTCAGACACCTAAGCTGTCTCAAGTGTTTGAAAGCATCCCTCAGAGAAGCCCAAGGCCTGACAAGAAAACAAACCTGTCCCCAGCACCCTGACACACTCACAGGCTCACAGATCATCCCTCCCCCGTAACAATACAGCTGCCTTCCTAGGAGGCCTACCCACATCCTCCCACCCTCAGTGGCCACAGCAAAACAACCTTATTTAATCACTAGCATTTACTGTTGAAAAATACGAATAAAACAACCCCAAAAAAGTGACAGTGCAAAAACAAACAAACAAACAAAAAAAAATCCTTAGAGAAACAGACATATTTAGGACCAAATAGTGGAAATCACTAACAATGAAATGGTTCCAGGAGATCCCATCCTGCTGATTGGAGGAGTTGGAGGGAAGCTCTGGAGACCCTCACCAACCACCTTGGTAAGCCAACAGAAGACTTCACTAAGTTTCAGGGGTTTCATGACACAAGGACTCACCCAAAGTCCCTGTGTTTCAAATCTTCCTATGCAGAACATTCTTAAGAGTTGGAGTTTCTTGTGAGGTTTAAGATAGGCATATGAACTACTCTCCAAAGAATTGAGACCTCAACTATCACCTCTCTCCTGTAGTGGCTTTTATTAACAGACCTGAAGATGCTCTCAGGTATCTTTCTTATCAGATGAGGAAACAGAACTGAAGAAACTTTCCAGCATCCCATAGTAGGGGAGCATCCAGGCTGGGGAGAATCCTGTTGTCTCCTGAGGTCAGAGTAATTTGCAGCCTGTAGGGTTACACCTAGCTGTAAGACTCCCTCCCACGAGGGCTTTTTATTAGTATTTTAATTTCTATTTCAGGCTGTGGCATGCTTAAAATTTCTCTCTGGTTTGCTCTCTTACTTCCTAAGCTGCTTTCTTTTTTAATTATCTGATTGAAAATTTATCCAGTCAAGAGGAGGAAAGCTCAAGCCAAGAAGTCAAAACATCCATACAAATCCAAATAGACAGCAACAAAAAAAAAAAAAAAAGAGAATTCCCAGAAGAGCTTCTTCAGTACACAATTAAACTGTTCATGTGTGCTTGCAGCTATGTCTTTGCATGCACTCAGATGGGTCTGTACACGACTGCATGCTGCTGCTGTGTGCAGAGGCTTCCTGTGTGCATCTGTAACTACATCTTGTTACATCATCAGGCCACATTTTCTCCAGGCGTAAATCACACAGCTCCATCAATTTCAGTGAGTCTGCAAAATGATTTTCCATGTAATTTAGCAAGCCATGTGGTACATGCTTGAAGAAGGTTCATGCACTAATACCTGAACCCGGAAAGTCCACGAGGAATACGGCTTATTTGATCACAATTCTTTTGAAAGGGATCAGTTGTTACAAGGAGGTGAAATTAAGATAACTCAAGCAGTGCATGCTTTTATATCAGGCACACCAAGACAATTGTTTTGACTTGCTGTGCTGGTTTGAACTAATTGGAGGATTTGAATGAGAAATTAGACTATAGGCTGAGAAAGGGAAAAAAAACCCAAAAACTGATGATGCTACTTCACTCATAGCTTTACCGAGAAAAAAAAAAAAATATTTAAGAGTTGTAACCAAAACATAGGTAAGTCAGATGGCTGGAGACGGTTTCAGACCACTTTGGGTTGTGGCTGGTTCTTGGCTCTTTTTCCCTGCCTTTTGTAGCTGAATCTGAATAATTCCACTAACTTCTTTCCTGCTGCTAACCCCCCTGGCTGATCTACCTTCACCTATCTGTTGCATAAACAGCTGGTGAGATAAGACTGGGGAAAGGGGGAAGGTGGTAGGAGTGGTTGGTTACCCCTCTTAGGGATTTTAATCTTTGGGAGGGGTGTGGCGTTTCTGTATTGCCTTTTAACTGTATATATCTGTAAATATCTGTTATGCATTGTAAATATCTGCTTGTATATTGTGCATTGCTGTAAAAATAAAGCTTCATTTATTAACTTCCAGGCGACTGAGTCCTAGCCTGGGTTATTTCAAAGTGTGTGTGTGGGGGCAGCTAACTGCTAAACCACCACACTTGGTTTAAATGATGACTTTTTTGATAAGAACACAACATCCTAACAGCGAATTTTTATCATCCTATCACTTAGGAAGGTAATTTTTCAGCCCTTCTGTAACGTGGCTATATGCAAGAGTAATGCTTCCCTTGAATGACTGGAGCAAATGGGATCCCTCCACAGGCCAATCACACTGCTCTGGCAACAACAATAACAGGCTTTGTTCTTGCATTGCCAGGCAGCTCTTTGTTCCAGTCGATGGAAGAATTAAGCATTGTGGCCCAGATCCTCAGCTGATATAATTAGGTAGCATTTCAATGAAACCCAGGCCCTGCTGATACCAGCTGAGGAGCTGACCCTTGATCTGTGGCAGCAACAGCTGAGGAGTAACAAGCAGGCAGGGAAAAAGCCTTCTGTTTCATTACCTCAATCAAATAATGAGTTCTCCGCTTTCAACAGGTTTATCAAGCAAGCCCTAAGGTTTGGGATAATCCAGAACAGTGTATCCCAAATTAAAGAATGGGAACATTGAAAGCAAAAGGCTGAGGCTGGAAGTTTCAGCTTTCTGAAATTAGTGGAGGCTGGTGATGCGTTTATAGATCGAGCCACCTTTGCCCAGCTCTGATGATGTGACAGTACCAGCCAGCTCTGCTGGTAACAGGGGAAGCAAATCACATGTCCCTCCTCTCATCACTGTTTAGCTCAAGTTCGCAGCTCAATGCCCCTCCAGTCAACCTTAACAAAACCATTACGGGAACGAAAGGCTGGCCACGCTGCCTGCTTCTTGATCTGGGGGAGGACACTTGGTTGGTTAAGATTTGTTAAAAAAAAGCACACAGCTAACAAAATCCTAAGCTGGAAGGCAAATGAGACAACATTAAACTGCTTTATATATATATATATATATATATAAAAACAGCTCACACTACGAAAATCACCTTTATTGCTAAGGAATAGGCTTGATACTGAACAGAAGGAAACTCCTTAAGCCTGATTTCATAGTCAGCTTCTTGTTGGTATATAAAGGATGAGTGATACTCATTTGAAGTGATGTGATAATACTTTTTATATATTTAAAACACGTAAATACATAAATATAAATATATAATA
>VWZI01001250.1:146969-174451 GCA_013396835.1 Psilopogon haemacephalus
ACAAGATGCTAAATCCTGAACATCAATTCAGATGCTAAAGGAAATGACAAAAATCTCATCCAAAAGAAGGGGGCAAGTCCTGTTGAGGATGAGTGGAAAACATAATGAAATGGAGGCGCCATTGATTTACTGTGTAAGAAAACAATGAATCTGCCAGGAGTCAACAAATTGATTTAATGTACAAATCCAGATGAAAGGAGGGGACTTAAAATGTACAACGAAGCCCCTGAATAATTTCACAGATCTCTTCCCCTCCAGAAGTCTTGACTAAACCAAGAAAGACCTTTAAAAACATGGCAGTGAAACTGACTGAGCAAAACCAAATTAAGAAATGATGAGGGCTTGACTTTGTTTTGAAATATGTTCTTCATAGCTTGTACAAGGGCCATGTCTCTAGCCTGGGGCAGAGTATTACTTGTTAAAGCAAATCAACATGTTTGCCTCAGATTTAAAGTTGGGTCTATAAATAGGAAGCCAAAATGGACCTGAATGTCCTCTGTTTCAGATGTTAACTGAGGCTTTGAGCGGGTCTCACTTCTCAGGCACCAGCTTTGCATAAATAAATATCTTTTTAAATGCTTGTTGGATTTTGACCAAAAAAAACAAGGTTCAGAGGTTGTTTTGGGGCTCTCGCTCTGCATCAGAAGACCACACAGCCTAGACAGGCCAGCAGGGTGAGGGCTACCATGCAGAAAAACCGAGGATCTGGAAAGCCAAAGCAAATCAAGTTACAGATCCCTTTGGGGCAAATGCCTTTGGGCAATGTTGTGTCTCAACCAGGAGTTAGTAACAGATGGTAGACAGAAACTGTGTAGCATACATGTAAGAAAGGATGATTGAGAAATGACAGATGATATCTTTTATATTGGATAGTGTGTGTGGATCAGTAAGAGAGCTAAGGTCTTGTCTTGGGGAGGGACAAGGTGGGGAATTAGCTGATTTGGAGTGTGACCATGACACCAGACTCATGGATGTATATGCAGTGGGGATTCTTGAAGGCTTGATCCAAAGTCTGTGAGAGAAAACAGAAGGAATCCTACCATTTCACTAGTCTTTAGACTCTTAATCCCACAGACACTAAGGAAAAAGAAAAAAAAAAGGGATTTTTTTTGCAAAGCCTCCTAAAGTTAGGAAGATTTCTGATCACACCCCAAAGCCTTTACACTGGGTTCTAACAGGAAAGGTTAATGCTGCTTCCTGTGCTGTCCCTGGCCAGGGTGGGGAGGGTGGATAGAAGGGCTTTGAGTTGCCTGAAGATAGAAAGTAATGAGAGCATTGGGATTTGTTTAGTGCTGTGCCAATGTGAGACTTGATTTGAAGTACTTGCTGGAAGCTAGCAGGTTTATGAAGTCTGTGACAGAGCTGTTCTTGACCCAAGATGTTACAGGATATTCAGAGATCTAAAAAAACCCAAACCTAAACAACAACCAAAAAAAGATGGATTCAGAGTGTGACTTAGTGGTTCCCTTGGAGTCAATACAGCCTTATGCTGCAAGACCTTAAAAATACCTAAGCTTGCTGATCATAGATGTGACAGATTGTGATGGTGTAGCACCCTCCAGTTTCTTGGGAAACTGTATATGCTGCTTCTGAGTAACACAAATTCTTTAGTGATGTTCCTGTTGGCAGCAGATGAAGGCACAAGGGCATCTCCAGATGAGCAAGCAATGTTTGAGATAAGCTTCTGGAAGATGATGAAGCTTCCACTGTTTGGCCACAACAGCCAGGGGAACGTGAATAACTGAAGTCGGGGCAGGAAAGGGATTTCCTGAAGGAATACAACTCAGAAAATGAGGGAAGCCAGTATGCAGATGTAAGGCTAAGCTAGGACAGGGGAAATGATCTGATGTAGAGTTCTGAGTGAATAATCTCTGATGAGATCTGCTCTTTTCTTGCATTGCCATCCTCAGGATCTGGGCACCCTAGACTGCTCCCAAGTCTGCTTAGCTTAGAGGTGCATAAAGAATCTTGCTGAGTTTGAAAGGCCACTCTAAGCTCAGATATTTCCCTTCTCTGCAGGCACTGCAATGTTAGAATCTAGCTAGTCTGGACTTGGAGAGAGGCTTTGAATCACCTCCAGCTTGGCCAGCGCATCTGTGGCACTGAGCAAGCAGCCAGAGTGGGAATATCTGTACACAAGTCCAGATGATGCGTGGGGAAGCCAATGTGGAGCTCTGGCATGGCTTGCTCTCCATGATGGCTTCCAGCTCTAAGCCACAATGGGACACCATTCCCACCAATGTCACCCGCTATTTTGAGGAGATGCAAAGTTTACTCCTAGCAGCAGTGGAGGGAGGATGTGCCAGCACAACTTGTCTTTGGTCGAGGCTACTATTGCAACCAATTACGGCAATACAATGGGATGGATCTAAAAAGACCAGGGAGATGCTTTTGTCTTCCTCCAGCTCAATTCCTTCTGACAGGAAACCAGGCCTTTGTGTCTCGCAGAAGAATTACTCTGAATTGTTAATCTTCCTCGAGCATTTGCCCGCTTGGTGATGACACAGTCGTTGTTGAGTTCAGCTGCTAACAAACTCATTGTCTGTCGAGTGGCTTCAATTTGCTGAGAAACCAGCCTCCTTGGTGCATCTCAAACTTTGTGCTTGGAAGAGGGCATGCTGGAACATTCTTTATTCTTCTCTGCCTTGCTGCGATTCCCTGCCACTGCTCGGCAGCCGTATCTCAGAACAGATTCCATCCTTCCCTTTTCTCTCATGGGCTTACAGGGTCTTTGGTGCATTTTGGGCATAGATCATAGAATCATGGAATCAGTCAGGGTTGGAAGGCACCACAAGGATCATCCAGTTCCAAGCCCCTGCCATGGGTAGGGACACCTCACACTAGATCAGGCTGTCCACAGCCTCATCCAGCCTGGCCTTAAACACCTCCAGGGATAGGGCTTCCACCACCTCCCTGGGCAACCCATTCCAGGTTTTCACCACCCTCACGGTGAAGAACTTCTTCCTAATATCCAGTCTGAATCTACCCATTTCTAGTTTTGTTGCATTCCCCCTAGTCCTATCACTACCTGACATCCTAAAAAAGTCCCTTCCCAGCTTTCTTTGTGGCCCCGTTCAGATACTGAAAGGCCACAATAAGGTCACTTTGGAGCCTTCTCCCCTCCTGACCAAACAGCCCCAACTCCTTCAGTCTCTCCTCATAGCAGGGCAGCTCCAGCTCTCAGATCATACTCGTGGTGGTCCTTCTTTGGGCACCTTCCAGCACAACCACATCCCTCGTGTAATAGGGGCTCCAGAACTGGATGCAGTACTCCAGGTTGGGTCTCACCAGTGTGGAGTAGAGGGGGAGGATCACTGCCCTTGCCCTGCTGGCCACACTTCTCTTGTCTGACAGATGCCTGACAGAGGAGAGGGAGACGACCTCTAAGCCCTGAGCTCCTCAGAATTGAACAAAAAAGCATAAATTACATCATTTTTAGAGGAAAAAAACCACATCTGGCATTTAGTTGGTGTGAGCAGTCTGCAAGCAGCTGTGTTGAGGTTGCTGGGCTGGGGACAGTTGTGTCAGACAGACAGGAGTCAGTTCTGAGGCTTATATTTCTGGTCTATATGAAGGTAGCCCAGGTTGTGCCTTAAAGAGCCAGGCAAATCCTGTGCCTTTGGCAGCAGCTGAAAAGGAAAGTGCTGGGAACTGATCCTGGCCATGGCCCATATATAGAATGGGCATGAGATAAGGGCTGCTCCATCTGTCTGCTTGCTGTCCAGACTAACCAGGAGTGTTTCCAGAGCATATAACTGGGCTGTGATGCTCCTAGGCCAGCAGGGCTTTGGCTAGAGAATTGCTGTTTCTCTTTGGCTTCAGGCTCTGGATGGACTATGTGTGAAAAGGCTTACTGCTCCTTCCCTCCAGTGCACATCAACTGACCTGTGCTGCACAAGAGAGGGAGCTTAATATGTGAAAGCCACATGTTTCTGCTTTACCTGCTCAATGCAAATTATTTAATGCCCTTTAGTTTCTGATTATTTATTTGATCATTTGGGGAAAAAAAAAAAAAAAAAAAAGTGGAAATGCAAGAGAAGGCTGAGGTCAGCAAAACAGAAAGGCAGGAGGAGGGATTTTATTCTAGGAGAGGTATAATTACACTGAGCAGATCTGCATAGCATTTTGTTGCAAAAATATAGGTTACAAGTTCTGAAAAAGAGCTGATGACCTATCAGTAACAAGGCACTGAGAGGAGTAATTAGAGGATATGAAGCTAATGGCATTGGCTAGAGGAAAAATAAAAAAGTGTGAGCCACATAGGTGGAACAAGGGCAACTCTAAGCCAAAATTTAACAGAGCAAGGTAACTGGACATTCATGTACTTCTCCAGTTGACATGGGTTTGTTCAGAACTGTAAAGAAGGGAGCACTTTTAAAGGACTGACGCATCCACCCAGACAGGACTGCCATGGCCTGCATCTCCAAACACAGCAGTGAAGTAAGGAGTCAGGGTATGGGTAATTTCATTTGTTCAGGGCAGTTTGCCAAAGCTTATCTTTTTTAAGCAGCTTTATCATCAAGTAAAATGCATTTTGTAATGAATTATTTTATATATATATATGTGTGTGTGTGTGTGTGTAAATATATCTTGTTTTCCAAACACTGTCATCTGGATGTTAACATGATCCTGTCCAAATTATCCAGATTGGTATGAATAAATGTCAGTCTTAAATTCCCATAAGCTCCGAGCTGGGGGCCTACGGAAAATCTGGGGAGGGACTTTTTAGGCTCTCAGGTAGTGACAGGACTAGGGGGAAATGGAGCAAAGCTGGAGGTGAGGAGATTCAGTTTGGAGGTAAGGAGGACGTTCTTCACCCTGAGAGTGCTGAGGCCCTGAAACAGGTTGCCCAGGGGGGTGGTTGGGGCCACTTCCCTGGAGGTGTTTAAGGCCAGGCTGGATGAGGCTGTGGGCAGCCTGATCTAGTGTGAGGTGTCCCTGGGCATGGCAGGGGGGTTGGAAGTACATGATCCTTGTGGTCCCTTCCAACCCGGACTGATTCTATGATTCTATGATTCTAAGAGAGGCCATATAATATTGGGGCAAAGGTGGCCCTCAGTGTGTAGTGTGGACTGCAGTTCCTGCTGCTTCCCTGTGCTTTCTCTCACCCTTCCAGCAGAGCCATAGCCCCACTCTGCCTGCACAGCTCTGTCGCTCTCCTGTGTGAACCACCTTGGGACCCATTGAAATTAATGGATGGGCTTGCATACATATCCATTGTGCATAGAGGAGATGAATTTACATATCTCCACTGCTCAGCAACAATTAAAATCACAGCTGAGATCAGAGATTGCTGTAGTATCTGCTCATACTTTTAATTAAGGAGATGTCTGCTGTGCATTGAACTGTACATCCCAGCTGCTGTAATCTTCCAAGGCATCCCATCTCTTTTCCCAATGTGTGCTCCTTATAAAAATGAACTGCAAAAGCAACTGAAGATGGAGAAAACAGGACTCCATTGGTCTATTCCTATGCATGAGGTTCAGTCAGGGTGCTTATGTCTTCAAGAAGACAAAGACATATCAGGAGGTACAATCCATTCGTAGCCCTGGCTGGCAGCTGGAAGCCCTCCCCTGCAGTCTGCACCCACTGCATAATCTGTTGTCCAGTTAGGATTACCCTGCTTGGTGCTCAGACACTGCAGTGCCGCCTGTAATACAGAGCAAAAGAGAGATTATTCTGTTTCAAGGATGCTGAATGTAAGTAGATCCACATGCAGCATTTCAACGCCGTTTTGTTTTCCTCCCGCAGCGATGAAATCAGGAGGCACCCAGCTGAAGCTGATCATGACGTTCCAGAACTATGGGCAGGCATTGTTCAAACCAATGAAGTAAGTAAAAAAAAAAAAAACCAAAAAAAACCCAACAAAAACACCAAAAAAAAGTGTTCTAAAGTGAAATTGTGGTGCAATAGCCTGTTGCTATTTTCTAAGTCATTAAAAGTTGGCTGTGCTGTCTCTTAAGGTTAATATCTTTGGTTCCCAAGAGCCTCAGGGTCTGTCGAAACCTTGCCCTGCTAGGCTGGTCATTGGAGGAGATACTGAGAGGGCCTCGGACACGTTACAGTCTTCTCAGCAATTTTATTCTCTCTGATCTCTGTGAAATCTCCCCTCGTAAATACAGGATGTTTTCAGCATGTCTTTCTTATGTAAACTTCACTTCTCAGAGCTGAGCTTTATCTGGTGGTGCTGCTGCTCCTCTGGACTACAGCCAGACAGGAGAGATGGTCCAGAACAGCCTTGGGAAGAGCTAAATAGTAACTGTCTGATAAATTATAATTTAATCTGTTGATTTATCATTTGTATTAAAGGATTGTGTTACTCATTTGGTTGTGCCTAGGCTGACACTGTGAACCTGAGTTTATCTGAGAGTGATGCTGCAAGATAGTCTAGAGGAAAAGGGAGAGACTTAGGATAATGCAGCCTTGATTTCCTGTTCAGTTTGGAGAAGAGGAAGCTCTGGTGGCCTTCCAGTATCTGAAGGGGGCCTACAGAAAAGCTGGGGAGGGACTTTTTAGGCTATCAGGACTAGGGGGAATGGAGCAAAGCTGGAGGTGAGAAGATTCAGATTGGATGTGAGGAGGAAGTTCTTCACCATGAGAATGGTGAGGCCCTGGAATGGGTTGCCTATGGGGGTGGTTGGGGCCACTTCCCTGAAGGTGTTGAAGACAAGGCTAGATGAGGCTGTGTCCAGCCTGATCTAGGGTAGGGTAGGGGCATGGCAGTGTGGTTGGAACTAGATGATCCTTGTGGTTCCTTCTAACCCTGACTGATTCTATGATTCTATGATTTGTGCCTGCCCAGATCCTGTTGCATTGAGGAAAGTTACTCAGATACAAAGGAGATGTAAATGAGTTCTGAATCCTGACCTGTATGTTTGTGTTGTAATACAGAAAATGACTCTGTACTTACTGTAAAGGGTTTAGCAAAGACACTTGGGGCTTTAAAATGTTTAATGAAGCTACTCAGTATCTGTGCCAAGGGTACCACTGGCATAATAAATTCATTTCCTTCTTTTGTTCCCACTGTAGGGAAGTTCTGTTAATTTCCTTTAAGATGGTCCATAAAAGACTAGAGTAACTGAGAACAAGTGGTTTGGAATATGTGTTGGCATTGCACTACAGCTGTAGTGGGGAGCACAGCTCATGAGGTTCCACTGCTGACTGGAGACTGGGACA
Organism: Psilopogon haemacephalus; assembly: GCA_013396835.1. Taxonomy (NCBI): domain Eukaryota; kingdom Metazoa; phylum Chordata; class Aves; order Piciformes; family Megalaimidae; genus Psilopogon; species Psilopogon haemacephalus. Next base: position 154,146 of record VWZI01001250.1, read on the forward strand.
TTCCCAGTTTCACTAAAGATTTTGCCATAGATTCACCTCAGACAAATACAGATTTGGCTTGATCTTATTTGACTGCCGGAGAGGCCAAATCATTGGTCCCACTTTACCTCAACCCAAGTTTCAGTAGGAGCCCTTCTGTGATGGTTTGGGAGTTCCCGGTCCCCCTACATGTCTGAATTAACCCAGACTAGACTCAGCCAGCTGGAGGTTAAGGAATGAAGCTTTACATTCACAGCTCAGCACAATATACAAGCAGATATTTACAATATATTACAAATATTTACAGCTATATACATAAAAAAGGTAATACAGAAACACAATACCCCTCCCAGAAATCAGTCTCCAAGAGGAGTTCCCAACCACCCTTCCACCTTCCCCCCCACTTTCTAATCTTATCCCAGTATCTGCCTTGGGTGCAAGGGAAGATTGGCCAGGGGGGTTAGAAGCAGAATTGATTAGTTGGGTTACACAGATCCAGCTAGAAGCCAAGAAGAGGGAGAGACCAACAGCCAGAGCTCAGACCAGAGCTACTGTGTCTTATATATGTTTATGTCCTTGCTTTTGTACATCTCAGTTAACCTATGAGCGAAGCAGGCATCAACATTGTTTTCTTTCCACGGCCTATAACCTAATTTGTCTCATTAAAATAATTCCAATTGACCTCAAACCAGCACACCTCCTTATGTTCATGTGGCCTGGGAATCAGAAGGAAATCCTGTGGACTTCCAGGCAGCAAAAGGCATTCGTGCAAAGGCCAGTTGCCTCTGGGTTTTTTCCCCAAGTTGCACACAAATTTCTCCGTGCTTCTAGAGGATCACTGATTGCCTGGGAGAGGTCAGAGGAAGCACAGGTAACACAGCCAAGCCAAAGGGAAGGCAGTTGCAGAAGGGATCTACTCCAGCATCTTCCTTTCCTCTCTCTGCCCTTTCCCTGAATGCTCACTCAAACCATCAGTGAATGTCTCCATCCCCTGCATTCTAAGTGTGATGCATATAGGCACAATTCCTACAGGTGAAATCAAGAAGTGGGCAGTTTTGAGCAACCTTTAAGTCCTTGGCAGAATCGTGGCTGTGCTGTTGGCTTTTTCCATGGGTGTGATTTTCTTTGCCATTTGCTGAGCTGCAGATAATCTCAATCTTTATCATTGGTATGACATTGTAATTCTGGGAATGCTAATGAGGGCAAATGAAAAGTTTACCGTTTCTCCTGTGCTGTACACTGCCTCAGCAAGATGATGGATGACAACGGAGCTAGAGCCACGTTCCTGTGTGGAAGCAATTATTATCATCCACTAGAACAGTAACAGAAAATGATGATGTCTTAATCACTCCCTTTGCTTGATTTGAAGGGCAGCAACACCCTAATTTTCTCACTGCTCTTTGCATTATGTACACCACTGGCAAAAANTCAGCAGCTGGTTCCCAGGCATCACACCTTACAGTGGCAAATGCTGCTGAGAGTTGCTGAGCACATTAATGAGGATGTTTGCAAGGATTTGTCTTCTTTCCGGTAACAGTGAACGGGGAGCCAGACGCTTGGCCAGTGTAAATCTTCTTACCTCCTTTGTTGTTAATGAGGATCTTGGAGAGGTTTGCAGCATTGTTTCTTTACACAGAAATGAGCAGCATAGAACTACCAGAAAACAAACAAAAAAAGCCAAATTAATCAGGTTTTAAAATCTAAGTTTTGTAGCATCTTCTTCAGTTCTTAGACACCTTCCAGGATGTTTCTGCCTCTCCCTCATTTCTGCAGGGTACACCTTCTGATGCAGGCTTCACAAGGCTGAATGTACCTTCCCAGGATCAGAGCCAGACATCTCTAGTCATCAGGATTGGCAGTGCAAAGGACTTTTTATCTCCTAAATAGCACTTGAAAACCATAAAATATCATCCTGGTGGCGAGGTCTGAGATCAGCTAATTGAAGGATGCCTTTGGTGGATAGTTAGAGTGTCTCTACGTGGTGCATCCTATGTGTTGCTGTGGTATCAGCTCCATGGCTTTTCAAAGCAGGAGAAATGATGCTGTTCTTTCTCCTGAGCTGATAAGCCTCTTCATACAACCAACCTCCTCATGAAATCCAGGGGGTAACACATCCATTCAACAGCACCAAATGTCCAGCTGCAAACGGAAAGTGAGGCCTCAGTTTATCTCATAATGATGGAGGGGGCAATGTGAGTTGTACCTTTATGTTAAACTGGACTGAGCTACCGTATTTTTTAGAGAATATGGTTGGTGTCAGTAGGATTTCAGGCCTGAGCCCAAGGAAAATTGATAATCCAGAGTTTTCAGCCCTGTATAGGATACAAAGTACTGTGAGGTACATCAAAAGATATGAAGATATGTTGCTTGGGGACATGGTGTAGTGGTGAACTTGACAGTGCCAGGTTAACAGTTGGACCTGATGATCCTAATGGTCTTTTCCAGCCTAAATGAGTCTGTGATTCTGTGAGGCCAGTCTCTCCTTGGATTTGGTTCCTTTGAACCATCTGTAAAGCTGGTTTTGCCATATATAGCTGTGCTCAGCATCTTCCAAACTGAATTGATACCCATTTGAGCAGGATTGCAGGTGATAGGGGAGACCATGGGAACTCTTCCCTGACACAGCCAGGCATCTGCTAGCAGTATGGGGAAGACTCCAGATGCAGACCTTTGGCAGTGACTTCTGCAGGGAGCCACAGCAAACACATACACCCTGGCAAAGTGCTTGAAACCCTGCAGAACTCATCTGACTTGCTCTGCCCTTTCCCAGCCTCTCAATTCCATGTTGAATTTATCCAGGGAGCAAGCCAGCTCCAGAAAGGCCTAGGCAGGATTTGGAAATGGAGAAAACAGAATCCGCCTTTGGCAGCTCTTGTGCTCAGTGTCTGGCATTAACTGACAACTCTTCATCTGGTCATTGATTCAGGCTAGTGGAGCAAATGAGAGGAGGGAAGCTTAACAGTCAGGGAAATGTGATAGCAGTAAATAAAGCCCGATCAGCTGCAATTATTTTATTTATTTGTGACTCTGGATCTTCATTTCTGAAATAATTGCCCATAAAGTATTGGAGAGGAAGCCAAATCTATTTATAAATCCTCTGGCCCAGTGTAGATTCCTTTGCTAATTCCAAATGCATCATAGAAAAAGCAAGTATTTGCTAAAACTCCAGGGAAGATTTAATGTATTTGCAATGTATCTTACAGTTAATGTGTAGTTTTATTTAGCTCATAACAGTTCAATCATGCAAAATTATTACCATATGGGACAGGAAGAAAAATAGCAGCCTCCCCATCTCCCATGATTAGTGTGTCTAACTGTGCTAGCATTGCACAGCATAATAAAATGCATTTATGTGATCAGTGGTATCTACAGCCACAGCTTTCTGTCTGCCTTACCAGGTAGGGATGGTGTAGAGCCATAAAAGACAAAGCCTTGTGGCTTATTTGTCCAAAAGGAACGTGCCTTTTATAGCTTTCTTTGGTTTCCCTTTGTTTCCCCTAGCTGGTGGAGTTAAATAGCTGGCTCACCAACAAAACCAACACACTGTGTTTTCCCTCTCAAGACTTTATTCTCGAAGGAGGAGATTCTGCTCCAGCAGAGTCAGCGTTAGAATTCCTCTTGCATCTTGCTGGTGCCAAGATTTTGAGAGAGGGTTTGTTTTTTTTTTTGGGGGGGTTTTTTTTTGCAGTTCCTTGTGGTAAAGCCAAACAGGATCGAATAGAAAATGATACCTTGCTATCAGAGTTGTGAGAAAAGTGTCCTGTGCTATGTGTTTAAGAATGACATCTCTCATTCCCAGTTTTATAGGCGGCTTTGTGGAAGCGTAGAAAGGGTATTCATTATAAAATCTTTGAGGTTTAGTTGTTCCATTCAAAGAGACACTGCTGTGTCTAGTGAACTCACGTTTGACTGAAACAGATAATAGCCAGTTCTGTTCCGACTTCGGATTTTCCTTGATCATTTTACCATATTTATTTTTTTTTCTTTTCTCCTCATTTTACAAGTCACAGTACCACACAGCTGTTTCTTTCAGTAGCTGAAGTTCGTGGTTCATCTTTACTTCATCAAAAGCATCAGGGTGATATCTTGTGTACTGCCTTCAGTTTTGGGCTCCCCAGTTTAAGAGGGACAGGGACCTTGCTGGAGAAGGTCCAGCGAAGGGCTACAAGGATGATGAGGGGACTGGAGCACTGCATGATGAGGAGAGGCTGAGGAACCTGGGGCTGCTGAATCTGGTGAAGAGAAGACTGAGAGGGGATCTAATAAATGTTTATAAATATCTGAGGGCTGAGGGGTCAGGAGGAGGGGGGACAGGCTCTGGTCACTTGCTTCTGGGGTAGTACAGGGAGCAATGGATGAAAGCTGCAGCACAGGAGGTTCCGCCTCATCACAAGAGTTGGGCTGTTCAGTCTGGAGAAGAGAAGGCTCTGAGGTGACCTTATTGTGGCCTTTCAGTATCTGAAGGGGGCCTACAAAAAAGCTGGGGAGGCTGTGGGCAGCCTGATCTAGGGTAGGGTGTCCCTGGGCATGGCAGGGAGGTTGGAACTAGATCATCCTTGTGGTCCCTTCCAACCCTGACCGATTCTATGATTCTGTGAAATGTCAGCGGCAGCAAAGGATTAGCAACATTCTTTCAAGTTGCTCTTTGATTGCCTTTTAGGATTGCTCAGCAAATAATGCATCTTTTGATAGGGCTATTAAACAGGCCAAACACCCCCCCTAATCCAAACCAACAGTTAATCGCTTTCATTCCCCACCGTTCCTTTCCCTGTTCGGAAGCTGCAGCGCGACTGTTGTACCTGCGAAACGCAGCCTCCAGGCCTGATTAGCATATCAATTAGCCTGCTGTAGCGCTTCCAAATTGGCAACGTAGCTACCAAGTCGGAGGGATCGAAATGAACTCGAAGATCGGGGCCCCTGGAAGATTGCTTGCTTTATTACATCGCATACCAGGCTGGTTTGAGGAGCTACGTTTCGCGAACCTGTTGCATTCTAGCTGGCAGGCATCCAGTACAAACATACTGCTGTAAGTCAACATAGCAATTAAATCAAATTGCAATGGTTTTGGGTTTTGGGTTTGTTTCTTTTTTTCTCTCTCTCTCTTGAGCGGCTCAAGAAGTGAGATATGCATACAGTGGCTGCCATGCTAGAAACCTTCCAGGATTAACACTCCTGCAGGCTGGAATGTGCTGCACCAAGCCTGGCTGAGCAGCGCCGGTGAAAGTGCAAACCCAAAGCCGCTGTGCTTTGTTCGCTCATCTCCAAGCTGCGTTGTTGTGCTGGTGGCTGGAGGACACAGCAAGGTGCATTACTGGAGACCTAAGGTTAAGCAAACTGGTCAGAAAGGTTGGAGCTGGCCGTGCCAGCGTGCAGTTTATACAGGTGTGTTTGAAAACTGCAAGGAGTGCTGACTGCTTGCACCCTGGAGAGGAAATGTTTTCTTTGCAGCTGGAAATAGTAATCACTGATCAGATATTCTGTGGACCTCGTCCATGAGATTTGGGCCATTTTAAAGGGCATTCAAATCCTTAGCTACGGAATCCCTGATGTTTACCTGAGTGAGACTGACAGGCAGATTTGATTGTATTTACTTCAGGAATAATTTTGGAGTGAACTGGATGATTTGTATCACTTGATATTTAAAGTACATGAGACCTGAACATGGTCCTAAATAAGGACAGTAGAGGTTGCTGTGTAATGTTTTAGTTCTTTAACTTTTGGTATATTATGCATGAACTGTTTGGGTTTTTTTTGTTTTTTTTTTCTGTTTTATAACTGATCCTGCTCATCAGATCAGTTTTCTTCAGCATTTCAATGCAAATTGTGTTTTAGGACTCAGCAGTGCCTCTGGTCCAAATCTCATTTCTGCAGATTGGAAAATTTGTAGTGACTTCAAGGGGAGCTGGATCAGGATTGAGGCTGACTGATGGCCCTGGACAGCAATGAAACCCAATCTTCTGTCTGTCACAGTGTACTGCATTTCCCCTTGCCACAGTTCAGCAAAGGCTGGCTGAAATATTGATCAATCCCATCCAGCCCAGGAGAAATTTGTTCTCAAATTCTGCGAGTATGCTTATGAAATGACCCCAGAGTCAAAGTCTGCAAAGTCCAGGTAGCTCAAAGGTTGTCCATTTAGATTAGGATGCACAGGGGTCTGTGACAGAAGTGTTTCATCATGCTGGCAGCCAGGAAGGAGGGAAGGAATCTCTCCCTCTCTTTTGACACCAGCTCTGTTGTGCTGTCCCAAGCCAAGCCGCCCTGGATTATCCTCTCCTGGAGCCAGGCAGGAGCCACTCTGAGCCAGGATGGAACAATTTGAATCCTGTGATAGGACAGAGCAGACCTTCCTCCAGCAAACCAAGGATGTTTTGCTGTGTATCACCATGTCCATGGAGCTCAGTCCCATATCCTGGCTCAGCACTGCAACGCTGCCATTCACCACAGCTGGTGAATTCTTCCCGAAATCCCTCTCCTCTGACTTCCCCATGGCTTCTTCAGCTTCTAGCAGAAGACTCCACTCTGCAGCTCACAGAAACATCATCCACATTGTCTCTGTGACTGGGGCTTTTTGCACGAATAATTTAAGGCTTTCATTTTTTCATCATCTCATTTATTTCTCCCATGGATGATAATGCAATATCTGGTTTTGTTTGTGTCTTACACAGACACAAAGGGCCACAGGTACTGACTGTACCTGCCCCTTACCACCATTTTAATGGGGAGCTGAGTGGGCTGTCATATTTTACAGCAGTGAAGTATCTCTGCTTGATTAGCTGCCTTCTAAGTGCTTGTAGAATCTTGCTGCTTGGTCTTGGGGAACAAAGACCTGCTGGTGGTTATTTATTTTCTTTTTAAGCCAGTTATTGCAGCAGCCAGCAGTTGGGTATTTTTTTTTTTTAAACATTACCACAGTGTGTTAGGAAAGAAGCCTCTTCAGTGTCTGATTTTAATTAAGCCACTTCTTCATTTTAATTTTCTGCATGCCAAGAAATTCCGTGGGCTTTGCCTTTATAATCAGATAACCACTTTCAGTCACTGGGCTTCTTATTTCACACGTTTTGCCCTGTATCAGCAGTGCAGGAAAGCAGTAAACATTGTGTTGAGAGAAGAGCTGGCATGAAATGCATAACCTGTAATTTACTGCTAGGTAACAGGGCTTGGCACACAGGGGACTCGTTGGTGTAGCAATGAGGTAAGATGTCCTTAGTAAATCTAAGCAAAAAAAACCCAAAAAAACCCGAACCCATGTCCAGAGTGTTTTCAGTGGGATATGCAGATACCATTACCCTGAAATATTTCATGGGACTTCGTCTCTCTCTTTCTCTACAATTTATAATCCTTAAACTAGGCTCAAGAGACTGAAAACTCAGGGAGGGAAAAATGATTTGTGCAAGACTTGTGGCGTAAACCAGAGCTGTGGCGGTTTTCTCTCCGGAGCAGCAGGCACTGCTTTATCCTGGAGGCGAGCTGAACCCTGCTCATCTCCCTCCTTAGGAGGAGTTATTTTTGGATGTTTTATGGAGCTTAATTGCTCCTCCTCTGCCCCTGGTTGCCGTCTCGTAGGGGGATAGCTCTGAGGGTCCCCACCACTTTGGAGGATGCAGATGGGGATTTGGTCATTAGCTCCAAGATTTATTTTAAGTTTGGTTGCTCTTACCCAGCTCATTAAAGCTTTCAACATTTCTACAGGTTTCTTGAGTTAGGACTGCTGGCTGTGGGAAGGGGCAGGACATAAGCAGCAGTGTAGTGGATCTGATGAAATGGTATCTAGTGTTCAATTTGGAGAAGAGGAGGCTCTGAGGTGACCTTATTGTGGCCTTCCAGTATCTGAAGGGGGCTTACAGAAAAGGTGGGGAGGGACTTATTAGGCTATCTGGGAGTGAGAGGACTAGGGGGAATGGAGCAAAGCTGGAGGTGGGGAGATTCAGATTGGATGTGAGGAGGAAGTTCTTCACCATGAGAGTGGTGAGGCCCTGGAACAAGTTGCCCAGGGGGGTGGTTGGGGCCACTTCCCTGGAGGTGTTTAAGGTCGGGCTGGATGAGGCTCTGTCCAGCCTGATCTAGGGTATGGGGCCCATGGCAGTGTGGTTGGAACTAGATGATCCTTGTGGTCTCTTCCAACCGTGACTGGTTCTATGATTCTAGTGGCTGAGGAGCCATGTCCAGCTTTGGTGGCAGTCACCAGTTCAGGTGACACAGTCCCATGGTTAGTGATGATGCAAAAGCTGGGTGGCATTTGGGAGAGACCCACAACTGAATTCAGTGTCCTGCAAGTTGAGACAGGAAGGTTCTGGCAAAGCTGAGAGGCTTAGGAGGGAGTGCCCAGCAAATACCCAAATTGCACCAGAGTGCAGTGCTACTGGTGACTCACTGCTATTAAAAAAACACCCAGACAAAAGGTGCACTGTGGATATTTTATCCACAATAGCTGTTAATAACACAGCTCCAGGACACACTGGACATTTCTGACTTCTTCATTTTCACAGTGTCTGCTTCAATAACACAGGTACTTTTGCTGTTGACTTACAGCTTTCCACCCTGCTGTAACATTCTGCATGTGGGCAAATAAAAGTGAGGCAGCCTGAAAGACTCATTTACATATGAAGAAGTAGCAGAAACCCAGAGTAAATAGCATCTACGAATGTGTGGGTGCTGGAGAGTGGTAGGGGGACAGCAAAACTGTTGTAAATAGAAGCGGTTTAAAGTGCTGGATTATGTGCTGTGGATAATAAAAATACCCCAAGCCAGCACATAAGCCAGATACTGTCCTCAGCAGCAGCATCCAGCTGATCCTGTTAGCACTTCAAGCCCCTTTTGTGAACGTTGCTAATCAATGGTTCAAATTCTTCATGCAGCAGTGGTCACCCAGGCAGAGGACAAATAATGCCATGGCTGTGCATAGAGACCTGTAAGAGCAGAAGTATTGCACACAGGCAGACTTCAAACACACAGAGCCTGCATAGGGATCTCAGACTGCTTTGATTAGCAGGCGTGAAGCAGCAAAAGAAATGAAAATGTTAAACTAATCCTTAGATTTAAAGGGAAGCGTAGCAATGATGGGTATTATTTTCTTAAGTTTTCTCCACGACTTACTTGTATTTTGTTTGATTCTACCTCATGGCACACACACACAAAAAAAAATTGACCTGGCATGTTTGTGTTACCCTTTATTTTGTGCCTGTTTGAATAGGATAGCTCAGCCAAAATTTTCAGACAAACCTCTTTTGCATCCGATTCTTTAGGGGTTTATTAAGCAGAAAATCTGATTCCTGCAGCATAAAACCCAGAGGTTTTTCAGCCTTTCATGTTGCAAGCCTGGGGTTTGTGTCAGGGCCCTAAATGAGCCTCAGCCAGGAGGAGAGAGCAATGCTGTGGTTCCGGTGCCAGCCCTGCCTCCTGGGGCTGACGATGACAGAGGAGATTTAAAGCAAAATCTTGTTTTGCTCCATAAGACTGAGATGTGGAACCAGGGGTGATTGCCAGCAGAAGGATGGGATGCAGCAAGGAGGGTTCATGCCAGCTCTGGGCAAGGTGGGAACATAGAATAGAATCATAGAATAGAATAGAATAGAATAGAATAGAATAGAATAGAATAGAATAGAATAGAATAGAATAGAATAGAATAGAATAGAATAGAATAGAATAGGTCAGGGTTGGAAGGGACCACAAGGATCATCTAGTTCCAACCTCACTGCCATGGGCAGGGACACCCTGCCCTAGATCAGGCTGGACAGAGACTCATCCAGCCTGGCTTTAAAAATCTCCAGGGATGTGGAGGTGTTTAAGGAACAGCAGCTGTCCCCTTCGGCATGGACTCAGTGCCATCATGAGGTTCCATGTCTCCCCAGGAGCAACCAACCTGACATCTTAGGGCTTTGACACCAGCAGAAAAGGGTGCCCATGGAGGGCAGAGCCTGCTTTCCCCATTATCTCCCTAACAATCCTATTCCCAGATCAAATTCCAACTTGAAAACATCTTTATAGATATTTTGTTTTCTTGTTTTTGTTTTCAGCCTCCTGACCCCAGGTGCACGAGCTGGGTAACTGGGAGTTCAGCCCAAAATATGCCTGACCTACTTGTCACTGCCCGTGGGGAGTTGCAGGGGTTTCTGTTCCTTTCATGCCTGTGCTTCCAAGGGCTGGGCATTTTGTTCTGCTGATTCTATCACGTAATCTTGGTGTGAACTGGGTATTTTGGTACAGGCACTGCTTTTTTATGTGTTTCTGTAGCACTCAGGGCACTAATGGTTCGCCAGAAGCAGCAGCAAAGCCTCCACTTCTGCACCGCAGTACCACAGGGCAGTGCCAGTCCAGAGCGAGTCCACAGCTCCGGGCAGGATCACCTACAGCTGGAGTCCTGCTCCATGAGCAAGTGGTGAGGCCGTGCAGGAGAGATGGGTTTTGCAGCCTATCCAAGCCACCTATTCATATCCAGGCTCTTTTGGCACCCGTGAAATTGTCTGACAACTTGTGAGTGGGCACCGTGCCATGCAAGCAGATGGGCATGAATGTACCAGCAGCCAAGAGCCTGGGATGCTCATCTGGTGGAGAGGAGTGAGAGCAGAGCTCCTCGGCGCTTGTGTCCAAGTGCCCAAGCATCCTGGAGTTACCACGAGAAGAGCAGTGTGGTGGTTTGGCAGTTCCCTGCCCCCCCACACACTTTGCAATAACCCAGGCTAGAACTCAGTCAGCTGGAAGTTAATAAATGCACAATAAACAAGCAGGTATTTACAATACATAACAGATATTTACAGATCCATACAGTGAAAAGGTAATACAGAAACACCACACCCCTCCCAGAGATCAGAGTCCCTAAGAGGGGTTCCCAACCACCCTACCACCTTCCCCCCACTTCCCAATCTTATCCCACTATCTGTCTTATGTGCCAGATAAGCGAGGTAGATCGGCCAGTGGGGTTAGCAGCAGGAAAATGGTTAATGAAGTTACACAGATCCAGCTAAAAAGGAGAGAGATATGCAGCAACCAGCATTGCTCAAAGAGCTCTGAGTTATCTATCTTTTGGTTTTAATTCTTACACCATCTCAGTAAACAAATGAATGGAGTAGAATCAAATGTTGTTTTCCTTTCTCAGCCTATCATCTACTTTCTCATTAAAATCCTCCAATTAGTTCAAACCAGCACAAGCAGGCTTGGCAGGAGGGTGTCCAGTTTGGCCATGGGGTGTTTCACAGCAGAGGTGATGCCTTTCCATGCACTCTCCCTGGGCCCAGCTCCTCCATCACTCACCACAAGGTAGTTTCTGAGATGCTGTGACCCTGAGCTCCCTGTTTTGCTGGGGACAGCCAGCACCCAGCACTGTCCTGTGTCCTCCAGAAACTCACCTTGAAGGTCAGAACACATCAATTTTTTTTTCATTTTTCTTTTAACTACCTCTGCTAGGTGGTTTCCTGTGAGGAGCTGCTCTTGACAGAAGTGAATCCTGAGATAAAATGATTAAAACAACTTCTTCGAGGCTGGGCAGAAATTGTCACAAGGGCTTTCTATAAAATAGCTCCGGGGAAGGCCTTAATGCTTGTCACCCCGAGTGGCAGCTTCTCTCACACAGGCTGCATTCGGTGATGATTGACACATGGTTAATTAACTGTTATTAATTAACCCCTTAATCTTGAGGGACAAGGGGAAGAATTCCTTGCAGGTCTGGATCCCGTCATTTCTTTGCACGCACAAGTCCCCCGTCCTGCTGCACTCCCAAGCCCATCTGTCTCTGGGACTGAAGAAGCTAATAAAGAAGGAAGCACTAATGAACAACCTTTTACAGTCCCCACTTCATTTCCTGACAGCCGCGGCTCAAACGTGATTTGCAGGAGCCAGACTATTTGTATCTGTTGCTGTGTTTGGAGGAAGGGAAACAGGACAAAAATGAGATCAGTCATTGCCTTTCAATGACTGAAAGGTCCTGCATCTGGGTGGAGGCAATCCCAAGCACCAATACAGGCTGGGCAGTGACTGGCTGGAGAGTAGCCCTGCAGAGAGGGACTTGGGCGTGCTGGTGGATGAGAAGCTCAACGTGAGCCAGCAGTGTGCACTTGCAGCCAAGAAAGCCAACCAGAGCCTGGGCTGCATCAGGAGCAGTGTGGCCAGCAGGTCGAGGGAGGTGATTCTTTCCTGCTACTCCGCCCTGGTGAGACCCCACCTGGAGTACTGTGTCCAGTTTTGGAGCCACTATTACAAGAGGAATGTGGAGATGCTGGAGCACGTCCAGAGAAGGGCCACGAGGATGATCAGAGGGCTGCAGCACCTCTGCTATGAGGACAGACAGAAAGGGTTGGGGCTGTTGAGTTTGGAGAAGAGGAGGCTCCCAAGTGACCTTATTGTGGCCTTCCAATATCTGAAGGTGGCCTACAGAAAAGCTGGGGAGGGACATTTTAGGCTCTCAGGTAGTGACAGGACTAGGGGGAATGGAGCAAAGCTGGAGGTGGGGAGATTCAGATTGGATGTGAGGAGGGAGTTGTTCAGCATGAGAGTGGTGAGAGCCTGGAATGGGTTGCCCAGGGAGGTGGTTGGGGACACTTCCCTGGAGGTGTTTGCAGCCAGGCTGGATGAGGCTGTGTCCAGCCTGATCTAGGGTAGGGTGTCCCTGGGCATGGCAGGGAGTTGGAACTAGATGGTCCTTGTGGTCCCTTCAAACCCTGACTGATTCTGATTCTGTGATTCTATGATTCTAACCTCCCTTTGCTCTCTGCAGTGCAGGGTAGGATACTGTGAGTGGTAATACGGCGCTGGCTTGGTGTGCCAATGGTCACACACCTCCTTTTTGGCAGGCCATGTGATGGAAGCCCCCAGTTAGGGGAGGAAAATATTCTTGCCACTCCACTTTAACTCCAGCATGGTGACCTCCCAGCTGCACTCCACAGCTCAAGCCATGTTACTTCACTCAGAACAGCAGCAGAAGAGACAAATTCTTCGTGTGCTGACTTCAGCTGGCTTTTGCTGGTGCCCTTGAAATCTCTATTTTGCTTTAATCATTTTGAGCCAGCCCATATCTTCTGCCTGTTCTGCCTGGTGGCCTCTAACAATCTCATATGTCAGGCAGCAGCATGATTAGAGCTTTATTTAACTTGCGTTGTCTGCATTTGCCTTTCAAGGAGCAACAATGCAGCAATTCTGTAGGCTGCCAGTGTGGCCTAGGAAAAGGAATTGCCCTGTTTATCCACAAACATCTGACTCTTGGGGCCAAGCTGGTCTCAATAAGACATCAGTGATGGTGATAAGCCAATAGTCATAATCACTGATCAGTGTTTCACTGATGCTTTGGCAAGGTTTCATTTCCAATATTGTCAACCCTATGCTTTTCCTATTATGTGCTGCATCCTTTGGCAGGAGAAAGATCCTCTCCAGGATCAGAATGGTACCCACAATGCAGGAGGAACTGCCTAAACCCCATTATCCTTGGCATGGCTTGTTCTTTTTATGCAGGTTCGTAGATCAGGGGTTCATCCCTCCCATGCAATTTCAGGCTCAGCAGTATTAATCCTGCCATTTTTGCATCTCTGAAATGAGGAACAGCCTCGTGTCGCTGACATCTGAGTTACATTTTTAACAACAATTTCCTTTGTTGTATAAAAACCAAGCCAAAATAAACACTGGTAGTGGAGCCTCACATGCTGGTTTAAATAACACAGACCTTTAAATGGATGAATGCTATGAATCATTTTAACGTAGATACTGGGGCTGGGTTGTTTACTTGCTTGTTTGTGAAGGACTTTGTTCTTTTTGTTGTTTTTTTTAAATTATTATTATTTCCTGGCAATGTAAGTCTATCACTCTTGATACAGCAGGACAGTTTGGAAAAGCTCCCTGGTCCCTCTTATCTAACTGTACTTTTATTAGCTTATTGGATTCTCTCTCCTTCCTCTTCCCCTCAAAATTCACTCACTTAAAAGGGCAAAATTGCAGTGTATTGAATTGCCTGATATTGCACAGGTTCTTCATTGCAATATCTTTTGAGATTTTAATAGCCACAGGTCTCAAAACTATTTTGGTGTTACCAAAGACATTCAATATCTGCTAACTTCTGGAAGGTATTTTCTGGCACTCAGCAATGACTCCAAAGCCCCAAAGAATTACATTCAACGTCCCTGAATTTCAAAGCCTGACATCAGTGTGAGTAAGGAAGACAAATCCATCAACAGGAGCCGGATTTTAATTGCTTTTGAATGATTCTATAGAAATCTAAAATTGCTTTGTGGGATGAAAAAAAGAAGAAAAAATCCCCACTTTTATCTGTGAAGAGGTTTTAATTCTGGTGAATAAAATAAGTGGCTGCTGTAATAATACAAGTTTTTTTTTTTTTCCTGTGTAGCTGCTCCTTCAGCCCCTGCCTGCTGGGATTTTATCCTTGAGCACTGAGACATCAGAGTTCATCAGATATTATATGTGGCAATTGCCAAACCAGGAGAGGCTCTTTGGTGGCTGCGAGATTTGTGCTTCTATTACTTTAGCTGTTAAAAAAAAAAAGAGACCACCTGCATTCTTCTGCAATGTGACCTTCTCTAGCCGGTCATATGCTGTGTTTTCTTTGTGATCTGATCTGATTTTAAGCGTAATCAAAAGGCCAGCAGTGCTTTAAAGCCCAGTAATACCTTCACTCTCACTTTACACTTTTATTCTTTTCTTTTTTCCTCTGTGAATGAAAAGGAATGAAAATCTTTGCAGACATGTCTACATCTGGCTTAGCTTCTGGTTAAATGCATCCTCAGGGAGTGCTGGGAACTCTTACTTCTCCTGTTTAGGTGAGAAGTAAATGAGTCATGTTTTCCAGCATAGTTTTCAGGGAAAGGGATCTCCGAAGCTGTTTGTATTTTCTGCTTTAATAGATCTGGTGAATACTTAAAAATCGTCTGCGTTGCAAGAGAGACACCACCAGAGTGTGACTGTTTCCACTGCCATGGCAAATGCCAGATTTGTGTCAAGGGGGCATGCGTGCCTGAGCTCACCCAGGGACAGTGTGGGTTGGGATGGTTCCTTCTTGGGGAGGGACTTTTTAGGCTATCACGTAGTGACAGGACTAGGGGGAATGGAGCAAAGCTGGAGGTGGGGAGATTTAGATTGGAGGTGAGGAGGAAGTTCTTCAGCATGAGAGTGGTGAGAGCCTGGAATGGGTTGCCCAGGGGGATGGTTGGAATCACATCCCTGGAGGTGTTTAAGACAAGGCTGGATGAGGCTGTGTCCAGCCTAATCTAAGGTAGGGCGTCCCTGGGCATGGCCAGAGGGTTGGAACGAGATGATCCTTGTGGTCCCTTGCAACTCTGACTGATTCTGTGATTCTATAATTCTATTCTCTGTCCCAGCCCTCTCTCACATGTGGGGTCAGATGTTGTGGCTGTCCCTTGGGCTGGTGTGGGGATGGTGCCAAGCATTGAAGGGTGGAGAACAGCACATGTCCTACCCTGGGCAGATTTGCAGGCAAAGCAAAAGGCTTTTGCCCTCTGCCACCCCCTGGGTGGACTGTAAGAGAGGTCAGCTTGATCTTCAGGGCTCTGGGGCTATCAGGTCTTTGCAGGGTGTAGTGGAAGGACTTTTCTGGGTTTCGGAGGGAACCAGATCCGGCTTCTCATCTTATCTCAGCATTTCTCTTTGGGAATCAGCTAGAGGAACCTCTTCCCCCTGATCTAAAATATTGAGGACGCCCAAGGGATAAATCATAGAAAATAAGGTATTCAGGGCTGATGAAGTGGAGACAACAGTGAAGATGGGAAGCCTGTCCCATCTCCTGCTTCTCCACAGGGCTCTTCACCCTTTTTGAACTGTTAGAGCCAGTCCAGAGGAGGCCACAAAGATGCTCAGAGGGCTGCAGCAGCTCTGCTATGAGGACAGGCTGAGAGAGTTGGGGCTCTGCAACCTGGAGAAGAGAAGGCTTCCAGGAAACCTTGGAGTGACCTTCCAGTATCTGAAGGGGGCCTACAGGAGGGCTGGGGAGGGACTATTCACAAGGTCTTGTAATGACAGAATGAGGAGTAGTGGGTTTAAACTGGCAGAGGGGGGATTTAAACTGGATGTTAGGAAGCAGTTCTTTATAGTGAGGGTGGTGAGACACTGGCACAGGTTGCCCAGGGAGGTTGTGTCTGCGCCCTCCCTGGAGGTGTTCAAGACCAGGTTAAATGAAGCCTTGAGCAACCTGTTCTAGTGAGAGGTGTCCCTGCCTGTGGTGGAGGATTTGAACTAGATGATCTTTGAGGTCCCTTCCAACCTAAACCGTTCTATGATTCTATGAAACCTTGAACAAGCCTCAGCCCAGGCCAGGCCACGAGGGAAAGATGCTGTATCTCCCATTTCCACACGAACCAACATCACTGATGTAGCTAAACCTTTCCAGAGGCTCCCAAGGACACTTGAAGCATCTCTCAAGTGGAGCCATAATATGGAGCTTCTAATGCCAGTCAGCAATAACATTTCCTTAACCAGCTAATGAAATTATTATTGACCTTTTCTTAGGGAGGAAAGACATTCTAGTGTCTGATATTTTAGTTATCATTAAACTTACCAAAAAAAAAAACAAAAAAGAAAAGAAAAAGCAATTGGTTGCAGTGCCTGACATTCCACAGTGATGTTTCTTCCTGTGATGTGAAGGATGTTGGCACTAACATGTATTAAAGAAAACTCTCCTATTGAGGGCTTTAAAATATTTTTCATTCTTTTCAGAATTAAACCTAGTGATTATTGTACTTTGGAAGTAGAATTATTTTGTCCTTTCTTGCATAGCTCCACGTTTTTAAATAACTTTTTGTTTTTTGTTTGTTAACAATAATTTTTAAATTGTTTTTCTTCAAATTGACCATAACAAACCAGACAGATCTCTTCAGGACTAATTTTCCACCTAGCTGAAGAAATTAGCTATTGCTTTCTCCCTCCCACCTTGAAGCTGTGCTAGAATGGTTACTTGGATACCCTGCCTGTAAAGGATGTATGTGCCGAGGCAATTTAAATAGCCTGATTTGTCATCTAACTGCAGACATCATTAACAAAGCATTATTTGGCTGGAACACTGTAGGCTGAACGTGGATAACTCCTCTGTGCTGAGGAGAGATTTAATTTAACCACCTTGTGACCAAATATTGCCTGTCTTGAGTGTGGATCTGCAGCAAGTCTAGTGTGAGGAATGGGAGCTGTGCTTGGGTGGGAAATCATTTTCCTGTGCTCTGCAGCTTTTGGGAATGGATTCTGCATCGGGATGCAAACAGGCTCTTAACAATGTGATTTTGTTTATTTTCATAGAGTTATAGAATGCCAGAAGCTGGAAGGGACCTTGAAAGGTCATCTGGTCCAGCCCCCTGCCAGAGCAGGATCACCTAGACCAGATCACACTGGAATGCATCCAGATGAATATCTCCAGAGAGGGAGACTCCACAACCCCCCTGGGCAGCCTGTCACCCTCACAGGGAAAAAATTCTTCCTCAGATTCACATGGAACCTCCTATGCCTCCGCTTCCACCCATTGCCCCTTGTCCTGTCACTGGGCATCACTGAGCAGAGCCTGGCTCCATCCTCCTGGCACTCATCCCTTACATATTTATAAATATTAATAAGGTCACCCCCTTAGTCTCCTCTCCAAGCTTTGGGGTGAGGAGATAATTTTCAGGTGAGGAGGAAGAGGTAAAGGAATAAAACTATGGCTTTTGCCTTTTTTTCCTTGTAGCTTTGCTCCTTGTTTCAATTTAATTCTCATCTTCTATTTTTAAAATGGCAATTCCGTCAAGGTGGAAGGGCCTGTGCAAGGTCCTTTGAGAACCTTAAGAGTTTTAAAAAACAAGCAATGATGACTTGAAATTAATTTTGCTGCGGATAATGGTGTGTGAAGCAGAAAATAGTGGCTTCCTCTGGTAAATCCTGCATGTCAGGAGTCAGAAATAGTCATCTCCTTGGAACACGACTGTTGAGCATGGTCAGGAAGATAGGCTGTGCATGGCAATGAGGAGCACAAATCTGTAAACAAACCTGAGCTTTAAAAAGAGGATTTTGTCAGTTCTCAGATCACTTTTTAGGTCTGGCCTGAACCTAACACACCACATTAAATTCTTTAACCAAAATCGGGTTCTTTATTCCTCATTCCATCATGATTTTGGAAAGCTCAGTGAGAGCCTGAAGATTTGTCAGGTAGATTCAATAGACCTGCACCCTCCCATCTGAGTTAATTCTGCAGCTACAGCCAAGCTGCAGAGAGCACCACCATGGCATGGCTGCCAATTACATATTCCTGAACATCAACTCCCAGATCGTGTTCAGGAATCGTAGCCTTAAACATAGCACGGTTGCAAAATATTCTGCTGATCTCTGGTGCAAGTCCTTTTCCTTTAGCTGTAATTGATGTTACAAGATATTTTATGGCTTCTGTCATTAGTATTCCCAATTGGCTCAACCTACAATTTATTTCCTGCTGAAAAAATGCTAAGAATTTTCTACTGATTAGCAGCAAGAGTAAGGCATGTTTCTAGATTTATCAGCATGGGATATTTTTGGGAGGGTAGAGAGAGTCTTTTGTCTTTGAATTAAAATGTGTCTAGACACTTTTTTTTTTTTTTTTTTTTTTTACAAATCTAGCAAAATGAAAATCCTTGCGAGGTAGCAATTAAATTGTTTCAGTGACATACAGTCTGCTACGCACAAGGCTTCGGTATAATGAATATATTTATTTCCAGGAAATCTACAGTATTTTCCTTGCCATTTGTAGGGCTCAGCATATAAATAATGCAGGCCATGCTGTGCTGCTTTTGCAGTTCACCCTAGGAAATTATGCCATTAAAAATGCCACGCTTCTCTCAGGCACACACAGACACAGCAGGTAAAGAGAATATTTATGTGATGAACAGGGACAGAAGCAGCACCGGCTAATAATGCATAGCCCTGCAATGCATACCTCGGAGGATGAAATTGTTTGCAGTAATTACGGTGTGGAAGGAGCCTGTTGTTTAACTTCACACCGTGGCAGTCCAACCATGATCCATTAAAGCGGGACCTGAATTGGTAACCCGAGGTTAAGACCTGAAGGTTGTGGTAGTTTGGGAGTTTCTCCACCCACCCACGCTAGATGAACCAGACTAACTCAGCCGGCTGGAAGTTAAGGCATGAAGCTATATTTACAGCGAGGCAAAACTAACAAGCATATATACACAATATATGCAAATATTTACAGCTATATACAAGGTTAAAGTAATACAGAAATTCAAAACCCCTCCCAAACAGCAGAACTACCCAGGAGGGCTACCAGCTACCTCCCCTTCTTTTTCCAGCTCCCTCCCTTATATCAGAAGGCTTACATACTGTGGTGGTTTGGCAGTTAGCTGCCCCCCACACACTTTGAAATAACCCAGGCTAGGACTCAGTCGACTGGAAGTTAATAAATGAAGCTTTATATTTACAGCTTTGCACAATGTACAAGCAGATATTTACAATGTACAACAGATATATGCAGATATATATATATAGTAAAAAGGTAATACAGGAACACCACACCCCTCCCAGAGATCAAAATCCCTAAGAGGGGCCTCTAACCACCCCTACCACCTTCGCCCCTTCCCCAATCTTACCTGACCAGCTGTTTCATGCAGCAGATAGGCAGAGGTAGATTGGCCAGGGGGGTTAGCAACAGGAAAGAAATCCTCTAAATAGTTCAAACCAGCACACATGCAGGGGTGAGATTGCCAGATAAAGGATTAGAGATCGTTAATGCTGCAGCAGCAGCCAGAGACACTGACTGGCTTTGTTTATGTTTCTTGGGTTTATATCTCTCAGCAGAACCTAGGAGTGATATAGACATCACTATTATTTTCTTTTCACAGCCAATGATCTAATATGTCCAGCCTGATGTAGGGTAGGGTGTCCCTGCCCTTTGCCAGGCTGTCACTTAGACTGAGGGCCAGTGACTGCCATCTAAAGCCAGGGTAACTGATAGGATTTGCTGACTGTACCTCAGCATTGCTGAGAGCAGAACTTGATCTTCCACCTCTTCATCCACATGCCTAAAACTAGGTCATTAGAAGAGCCAGCACTGAACTAGGCAATGGAGGTGTTTAAGGCCAGGCTGAATGAGGCTCTGTCCAGCTTGATCTAGGGTAGGATGTCCCTGGGCATAGCAGTGGGGTTGGAACTAGATGATCCTTATGGTCCCTTCCAACCCTGACTGATTCTATGATTCTATGATTCTAATCACTCTCATTAAAATATTCCAATTAGCCTCAAACCTGATTTGAGAAATTGTCAGAATAAAAAAATCCCCCCCAAAGTTCCTCACAGACATGGCTTTGTTTGAGAGCTCATGTGGCTGTCTGAAGCCTGCAATTCAGGTGTTAAAATATCTCCTCTGCCAAAAA